>JAODKL010000047.1:12236922-12247699 GCA_026780765.1 Petrocephalus schoutedeni
CCAACTCGCAAAAAACGGGCTGATCATAGATCAACAAGCAGCCTACTGTACTGCGGGTAATTGATGTCAAGTGTGATTAGTAACGTGAGCAATTAAGGGCCACTAGGTCAAATGTAATGAAATATATTCATTATGTCCATAGGCGCCCTGCGCGGAAAAGAAAAGGAACTTCGTAATACTTTCTGGGGGGAAAGCAGGCAGAATTTCGGGATTGGACATGATGTCATGATGACTCCATGCCCTTTTATAAAGGCCATTTATCGTACAGTGACCGCATTGTCCTCAGTTGTCGCTATGTCACAGATTGACATAAATGTATGGGGGGGGGGTTGTTTAGGGTGTAAGGGGAGGGGTTGAAATGAACTCCCGCTGATCAGGGCACACAGTGTGACGTAAAAAGCTTTTACAGAACCATTTTATAAGAAATCTAAAGGAGGGCAACCTTTTGTGTAGTGACTGGGTTTCTCTGAGGCCCCTGTTACAGGCGATAGAGTCCAATTATTTTCTTGTCAGCTTGAGAACCGAACGCCTTAATTTCCGGTGGTGTGAGTCATCTGAGAGCACCGTGATGGTTGGCAGGGGCATGTCTGGAGCTGTTCGTCACGTGGGATTCAAACAGACCGGGAACCACAGAGATGGCATAGCTACTTTTCTTTTTAAGCATGTTGGCGCATGCCACGTGACCTCCGACGGCCACAGCCAATCCCCGGCCGGATATTGGTGACTGCCTAGGGCTCCGCCTTCGCAGACCGAAGTGCCAGGGCCTGTAGGAAAAGTCCATCTCACCAGCCAGCCATGGGGGAAGGGTCGTGGAGGTCACAGGTAAGCCTGGGGCAGGCAGATGATGGAGACAGAGGCTGAATGTAAACTTGAGAGAGAGTCACAGCCTGCAAGAGGGAAGTAAATCAAGGGCAGCACAATGTGACAGCAGAAAATCGGAGGCCCCGACCTGCCCTGACCCCTGCTAGCAGAGGTAGAGCACTGCATCCAAATCTGTGCCCCTCACTTCCTCACCCATCTCAGCTCATATCATCCCCTCGACAGACATCTTCTGTCACCACTTATGAAATGATGCTATTTTTGCCATTCGCACAGGAGCATTGGAATTCCTCATAATATCCCTTTATAACATTCCTCAGATATCCCATCATGCTCTCTGTTGAGAAACACATACATGCAGGTGAGAGGGAAGCTTGGGGTCTGAGGACAAGGTCAGGCCTGGGGTATTTTCAGGGGGTTAAGGGCCTTGCTCAAGGGCCCAATGGAAATATTATGATTCTACGGGACTGGACCCAGTGATCTTCTGATCACAGGCCTAACCAGCTGAGGCACACACTACCCTCCTGATGCTGGATGGGATGAACACAAACTGGGCCACGGGCAAGACATAGGCCCCCAGAGTGTGAGGCAGCCCTAAGAGGCACCCTAAAGGAAAAGTAGAAGAAACATTAAATCCTAAATCCAACGGAAAGGCCTTATATAACTTCACGCTGTCGGTGCGTTCAGACGTTCCTTGCAATTAATGAGTGCACAGCCTGCAATTTTCCTCCCACTCGGGGAGGGAGAGATGGCTATCTTTGGCAAATTCACCCCCACAAAGCGCAAAACAATTTAAAGGGAGGGAGAAGGTTCGCTGTTTGACTGACATCCTCTCAGCTAAGACGTGGAAAGGGAGGAAGAGACACTTATTGCGGTGCTGTGGATGCGGGGACGACTCGCAAAGGGAACAGGCATGTTCCCGGACACCCAAGGAAGGCAGCGCTGCTTCTGTGTCAAATTAGTAGCAGATCTCTGGGGTTTCTTCTCGATGCTGGCAGCTGGACGCGTCCCAGGGCTGATTCCTCTCCAGACCCACAGCTCTGTGACATAACTCAGATTGCCTTCATGTCTGACTGTAGCTGGTGCCAATGAGAATGTACTACACACATGGATTCGAGTTCAAACGAGGGCTGGGGGTGTCAGAGGGCAACATAACTGCGTACTGATGGCTGTCATGAATAAGCCAGAGATAAATGCCAATCAATGTCATTAAATCGGTGACATTTCTTTGGTTACAAGAAACACTCCCCTACACCCACCCACAGGTGACATTAGACCAGGGTTGCCAAATTTGGTCAGCTGGCTGGCATAGGATTTCAAGTTTGCACACACATCTATTTGTATATAAGACTTTTTTTTGCCTTATATATAGTCTGTAGGGTTTTCAAACTATCCCAGCGCTTTTGATGCAGCTCATTTTAGGTTTTTAATGGAATGATGTATATTTGCTGAAAGATTTCTTGCGTGAATGTGAGTTTCTGAAAGGGTGAGTGCGTTGGCACTTGGGAGAGTTGGCAACCCTGCGTGAGACACTGGCAAATTGCAGAACTGCACAGGCTAATTTTTAAAAGCAGTGACATTTTTCCAGGTAGCAATAAGGATTTCCGTCACTTCGTTGCCACAGTCTGTTACCTCTGTAGTCATCGATATTGCTTACCTTGAAACCTTTTGTGGGTCTGAACCCTGCTTAAGGGACACCTGAGACCGATCCCTGGAGAGTTTTCTAGAAGGTATTCTGCCTGCACGCCTAAAATATGCGCATATCTGGCCACCACTGCTCCGTTTGCTTGTCACGCTCAGTTAGTCGCACATGATTAGCCTGACAATGCTCCGAAATTATTACCACAGGCAACCAGAAAGTCTCAGCCTGCACTGCTAACACAGTTCGACCTAACAACCGCGCCGAAGCCTCATTAAAGCAAATGAATCTTTCAAAATCTCCATACTTCAACTCCGGTGATGAGGTAGTTACTCGTCTGTGAGTATGGGAGACAAGGTTAGCGAAAACAGAAGACCCAAGATTTCTACACATTAACTCACACTAACCACAAGTAATGCATGTAGTGTCCAACAATAAATATGTATTCAAAACCTCAACCGTAGTGCCAATAGGGTCATAGGTCATTCACATTCCATATATTACATCCCTGTGGTATATGCAAGTCTTTTATCTAATCTGCTAGCTTACGCATTCCTACAGTCATATGTCTTTAAAGCGCACAAGCTTCTTGTCAACTCCTTGCACTTTATTTCTGTAGATCACGGAGGATGAATCATTTAACAGCCCTGAACTGCTCTGGCAATCATGAAGCCTCAATTCTTCACAGCACAATTGTAGTGAAAAGGGGCTTCTGTCACACAAACGAAGCATCAGTATGGTCACATTTAAAAGCATCACAATGACATGTGTGTCGGCTGCATGTTGAAGAATGTGAATGTTTGTCACGCTGGCTACAATTCTTAATCCAGGGCTGAGTAAATATGCCAAGCATGGATGAGCGATTACTTCCAAGCCAACATCATCCTGGATGAATGAATCACTCGGCAACTATTTAGGGTGAAACAAAATACAGGGAGGGTGAATCAAAGTCATAGTTTTGGTCACCTGACTTCTTACAGCTGTGTTGGCTGCAACCCTCCATCTCACATGCTGAAATTCCTGAGAAATATTGCATCTAAAGATACTCCCTTGAAATTCTCCCAAAGAATTCTATTCACGGCAGGTAGTTCCAAAAGGGCACAACATAACATAAGAGAGCTGCGGTGAGTGTATACCTGCCAAAGAGATGCAGGGTGAAGATTGCCTATAAAGAGCCCTGGTTGAGGAGAAGTCTCCTGAAGATCCTTAAATGTGAACATCTTGGCAAGGAACCACTCTTAGTTGGTTAGGAAGACTATCTATAGGAAGCAAGGTGGACTGATGTTACTCTGGAGACATGCTGATAACTCAGGTCAGAATTGCATCTCCGTGAACTGGTTCATGTCCCTGTCAAACAGAAGTCAGACTCACGAGGCAGCAGTTTTACCGGATCCGTCAGCGAATTTAAGCCCAACTCACGCGGTGACCTTTCCCGGCCCGCGGGTGACAAGCCTGTCACCCCTCGACACTTGAGCTGTAAGTGGCAGTGATGGGTTGGTTAGGTGCTCACTAAAAACACTTCGCTGGGGGAGTACGTGGTCTGAAAGGAGACCTGGGAGTGCAGATTAAAATAACGACCATAACATGTCACACCATGAAAGCCCCTGATGTCACGATGGTGCTTGGAAGGTGCATAAATATGGGCGGGTCGCAAGCAAGAGTCTCCCATGTGATCACTCAGCACCAGCTCGCAAGATCACCCTGCATTTGACAGATTTATTGTTTTGCATAATTGCTTCATATAAGCAGCATTGCGTGGCAGGATTTGCATTGTTGTATGACATTTTAAGGCCGACGGTTAGTCCTGGAACACTGAGACTCTGGAGAAGCGTGACAATGTTCAAACGCTCGGCGAAAAAATGCTTTCTATCCGCGTGAAGAAGGTGAAATTGAACATTGCAGGAGCATTTCCGAGGAAGGCTGGTGTGCGTTGTCCGTGGAAACGCGTCTCAAATCCAGTGATGGGTTTGAGCTGCTGTGAAGCCCTCTGTCCAGAAGTTGGCCTTTCATTTTGATTTTGGCTCTTCAACTTCATAACTGCAAGTCAATATGTCTGGGTAAAATAAAAATAACTGCAAAGCTAAAACTGCAGGGTGCCTGTATTCCTTTGGCCAATTGTATAGAAATGCCAGACCGAGGGCTCCCCCCCCCCCTCTCTCTCTCACACACACACACACACACACAGACTCGCATATCTATCTAAATGGGGACCTTCTATTCATTTCTATGGGATAAACCCTAATCCTAATCACGACACCCTTAACCCCTACCTAGCCCTAACCTTAACCATATGTAACCAACCCAAATACAAGACTTTTTTGGCATTTTTACTTTTTTGATTGCATTCACTGATTTTTATAAAATTGAGGTTATCCAAATGGGGATCTGAAAAGATGTCCTCAAAAGTATCAGGTTTCAGTTTCAGGTTTCAGGTTTTACCACATTCTGGTCCTCACATGTGATCTATGCAAACCTACACACACACATACACACGCACACACACACACACACACACACACACACACGTTTGTACTCATATCTTTGTGGGGACCGTCCATTCCTCTCTAAGGGAAAAACCCTAATCCCAAATGGTGGCACCCTTAACCTCTTTTTGATTGCATTCATAGATTTTTATAAAACTGAGTTTCTCCTTATGGGGACTGAAAAAAATGGTCCCCAAAGTCCAAATAACAAGGCTTTATCACACTGGCAAGGACATTTGGTCCCCACAATGTAATATATGTATTATACACACACACTCACGCACACAAACATGATCAATGTATAACCAGCAACTCAAATTCAAACACAGCCCTGAGACACCGGCCTAAAAAGTAACATGTCTCTCTGAGGAACTCATAAGCAATGTTATGCATCTTTAATGATCACCTATTTCTGACAAAGCTCTAATATTCATTAACATCTGTTTTTACAGAAGCTATTGCTTAGTATATTACTACAGAGCAAATCTTAGTTTGGATATTAACTTTGATGTCATTTTCAAGCTTTGGACCAGGAGAATACACATAGAATACACATAGCACATAGCTTGCTAAGAAGAGAAAATTATTTAAATGTTTCTTTCTTGAGGGATATTGTTGCCGTGCAACCAGAGGCCATTGGGTCTAGAGCAGACAACCTTCTGATTTTTCTAGGCAGGTGAGAAGGCCGACACCTGTGCCAGCTGAGCTGATGATCATTGGACAAATTAAAAGGGATGAGGAGGTGGTCCCATCTGCCTGGAGTGACAGGCGGGGCCTTTAATGACGACGAGAGTCGCGGAGCTTGTTACCCGTCACAGAAGCAGGGACGCCTTTTGTCAGCGTTTGTAGATAAAGCGAACGGACAGGATCTTGTTAGTGGGGGCGACGTGCATAGCATTGCCTGCATTTTTATTCACGCCACAGCTGCTTAGAGCACCTTTTATCTGGGAGCGATGCGCTCAGCTTAGCAGCGTATGGGCTGCGCATTCATGGAGAGTGTTTCAGGGGTCAGAGTGAGCACGTGAGGTGTGACAGCGAAACCACATGAGGTCGCCAGCCTGCAGCCTCGACCACTGTGATAGGCCCATTCTACCATAGGCCCAATCTGTGATAGGCCCATTCTGTGATAGGCCCATTCTGTGATAGGTCCATTCTTCGATAGGCCCATTCTGCGATAGGCCCATTCTGTGATAGGCCAATTCTGTGATAGGTCCATTCTGCGATAGGCCCATTCTGTGATAGGTCCATTCTGCGATAGGCCCAATTCTGGCTCACCGGAGTTAAATGTGTGGCCCTTGTGATCGACCCGCCTCCCTTACCGTCACACTAGGTTTATCATCTGCCTCCCAGAGGCAAATTTTATCATCCATTCAGATTTTATCGTAAACCCCACCGGCTGGCACATTTTATTGGGGGCAGTGGTCCTTGGCTTTGTGTTGCTGATGGAATTTGGCCCTCAGGGAAAAAAATAATTGGGGACCCCTGCACTAAGGAAACACGCATTCCAGCGTTTTAATGAATGTGTGGCTTTAGTCCCAGACGGCTCTATTTTCTGCTGATGTTTTAAAAAAGTGTGCCGGCTGCGAGGCATCTCCCAGAAAGCATTGCAATGGGATGAACGCCTCTCAGGAGCTCAGACGAAGGAGAATGATTTATGTCAGTGAGATCTTTCTGCTCCTTGGGCGGAGCCACTGGACAACCTGACCTGTACCTGGGCATATACTCCAGCAGAAATGCACGAAGGCAGCTGGGTGTGGCAGGCAGCTGGCGCCTAATTGGTGGCTCTTTAGCCAGACTGGTCACAGGTGTGGCCAGTTTATTGCCTTTATTAGCTGTCAGAATGGCAATGGTGTGTGTAATGCGTAAGAGTAGGATTGATGACAGTGACCAAGTGATGTACTCAGGGCCGGAAATTAAGCTCGGCCACTCTCCTGAACTGAGTATTTTAGACAAAGGGCGAGTACAAAAGCTCATTCGCTCCTAAAAAGAATGCATGTCGGATTGCATTTTTTGCTGAACAAGCCCAGTTGGCTACTAGCAAAAATTCTTAAGTTCCACCCTTGGATGCACCTGATCTGAGAACAGGGTGCATTAGCCAACGAGCCATTGATGGATCACAAGGAAACATCTAATACTTCTTGACTCTCACATGACATTTCCAATTACAAAGCATGAGAATCTGCATCATCTGCCTGTGTATTGTCACTTGCATCATCATCAAAATGAATAGTGTTTTTTGTGTGGCCTACAATGTTAATTAAGACAGATTCCTGCAAATAGCTGCTGTCTTTCCACCATCAGGACTCTTTATTAATGATTCCTAATGAAAAAGTTTGGACCTACCCACAGAAAGGTTTAATTGTACTAATTTCTGAATTTTAGAATCAGCATGAAGACTTCAAAACTAGAAAATAACATATATGGAAATATGTACTGACCAAAAAAAGTATTAAAACAAAAAACATGATTTGTTGGGGGGGCGGGGCCGGCTCTGTGGGTTGGGACCCAGAAGGTCGTCGGTTCAAATCTGTGGATCAGTAGAGTGAAGCATTCCAATGTAACTGTGCAAATAAGAAATAAAGCATCGTTTCATTTAGAAAACACATGACAGACATGGTTTTCCTTGAAGGGTAAGAAACCAGCATTGGTCCAAACAATGTAGCGTTTCAGCACAGTGCAAAGTGACAGCAGGATAAGTCTGGGGTGAGCAGCGCTTTGATTCCGTTACGCGGAACCGTGGAAAGTGTGCAGTTTGGTATATTGTTTTATTCCTCGTTCATACAGCCCTCCTTAAACAAAGGGCCTGTCACCTCCTCCTGAAACGGATCATCAAAGCTCTATTTCAGCTCTCCGCTTTCAGAGCCGCCAAGATCGCTGTTTATTTTCCTTGATGGCTTTGGGCGCAATCTCGTCTCCGACGTCTCCCCGCCGCCTTGGCTCGACGTCGCCTCCCGCGTGAGCGAAAAACACCTATGCGCCGCTCACGCCTGCCAAGGCACCCGCCGTACGAGCATATTTTCGGGCTCGGCTGAAGTCTCCGTCGTGATTAGAGCTGCGAGTTAAGTCTAGACGCGCGCCCCTCGACGGGGAAGCTGCCATCCGTTGTAAAGATACCCGCCCGTCCACAGCATAAACAGCCCGCTTTGCCTTGTCCGTCCCTATTAAGCCCACCCCGCGAATGGTGTCGCAAGAAATTAGGAGCCGGCGTGCGACTCTATCGCTGAAAACATTTGAGCTTGGGAGACAATGTTCTAGAGGCCGAAAGGCGGATAATTGAACCGTGTTGATGGGAGCGAAAGGAAACCGGCACTTCTGCACTTCTGAGATGTGAGAACAGAGGCTACATTTACGACGCCTTCGAATGCAGGAACAGGAGAAAACGCGCTGTGAACTCCTGGGTCAACGGCTTTGGATGTCACGCCAGCATGTCTGTTTGGAATGATCGAATGTACAGGAGTGTGAGAATATGGGTACTCCTACTTTAAAATCTTAAACGGACACTTAGATTGTTTGGGTGCACAGAGAGGGGGGAGGGGTTTCTGACCGCTCTTAATTTATATGTCTATTAGGTCACCAGATGTTAGCTCAGAGCTCATTTTCAGCTAATATAACTCTTAGCAGCCATTACAAATCCTGTAACATAAATCAGTCGTGATGTTAATATCTCTTCCCTCCAGTGCTGGTCGATCTGGCTTTTTTGCTCCTTTCCTGTCCGGAGGCTAGGGATACCACCCTTCTCCTCGTGGCCCTGGTCGTAAAACTCAATCACCCCTCTCCTCTAATTCGCTATAGCCAGTATGAATTGCGCTGATAGGATGTGACTTGTATTCATTAGCTTTCTGTCTTCTTTATGGCCCTTTTATGCTCTCTTACATGTAATTACAACCCTTGCACCCTAAACACACTGATGAGGATACAGCCATTGATGCTTCACTGTGACTGTGTTTCACCACAAATGCTGTGTGAGTCACCAAGGATAATAACATTTTAAATGCAAATGAGTCGATCATCCTAATTATCATAATAATGCAAACTCTTTTAACTCAGCCGGAATCTGTAATATAGATCTTATTGCGTATTAAATACTGTTTAACTAGGCCTATTTTGCAGTTTAAAAGGCGATGTTAAAAAGGTCCCCTCTTGTAGCCTGCCTGTGTTTCAGCTGAATAATCGCAGTTTTGCAAACTGGCCGGATTCCAAAGCTCATTAGGAGAGGCGCGGTTACGTAAGGAGGCTGCGATTTTGGTGAGAGGTCAGCTACGAAGGGGGTCAGCTGGGCGTGTCTGGGGAAGCTGTGTGTCCCTGCACCTGTCCACGTGTGGAGATTGCCGCTGACATGCCGAAGTGCGAGGACCTGCAGTCATCGAGAGCGAGCAAGTGAGCTGAGAAAACAATACCGGACACCTTGCACCCTGGGCGCTCCCTCGCCCAGTGTCTCCTTTCTGGGCGTGAGCTGAAATAAGAGCCCTGAACGCAAGGGCAAATCGCCACCTGACAGCTTCTTTCCACAGGCCTTTGGCCTCCTAAATATGGGCCCATGAAGAGCACACTGGCACCTATGAGGCTTATTAGTTTCAGACTTATTCATATTTCAAAAGACTTTTTCATGCACCCCAAACCCGTATGCGCCCGACATGTCATTTATTTTTTGCAAATATCTATTTTTACTTCTCTTGTCATTTTTTTTAATTATATTTATTGTTTTTGCTATCTGTCTTGATTCCACGTCTAATCATACGTCTCATAGTCTCTGTATTTTTTTTTTTTACCTGACGAATAAAAGGATTCTGAGTGTGAGGGCGGTACCTGTTTCCGAAGGATACCGGCTGACTGTTCCGGCGTGGCATGCAACACGGAACGATCCCACAGGGAGAGGAGGACCCGTCAGAGATGGCGTCATGGAGGAGCGTGGGTCTCCGTATTCTGTAACAGGCTACCGATCAATACCAAGTAGAAACTGCTGGAAGACTCTGGAAAAACGCTATGAGATAGGACTTGTACATAGCGACTGTGGCAAGTGTTACAGAGGGCTAGAGCAGTGTTTCTCAACCCGGTCCTCCGGGACCCGTAGACGGTCCACGTTTTTGCTCGCTTCCAGCTCCCTGCCAGATATTCCATATTCTTGCTCCCACTGGGAGCTGGGAGGGAACAGCTGTCCTTCCATTTACATAGCTACTTATTCAGTCCAGGATCCTGATGACCATGGAGCTTATCCTGGGAAGCATGGGGTAAAAGTCAGAAGAAACATCAAGGATCCCAGTCAACCGAGCCGAAGGAGGCAATATTACAGTAGGGGGGCCCCACCCAGCAGCCAATCAGAATGCTGAGCTCTGGCCAAGAAATGACTGCCTATTACTGCATCACTGTCCACTGCATCTAAGATAAGATAAGATAAGATGAGATGAGATGAGATGAGATGAAACTATTCGTTCTGAGAGAAATTATTGTACCAAGGCATTTACCGTATTTTCTGTAAGTTGCACACTATTTATTGTTACTGTGTTGCATATGTACTATTTTTCTACAGTTCCAAATGCACTGTTGGTAGCTGCTGTTTTCAGACCTGCATACAAGTGTTTCATGCACCTGTATGCTACCGCTAACTGACACGCTAATGACAGAATGCCAGTCATCCCCCCATATATATTTGTCTATATTTTATATGCATTGAAAAAGGATGGCTATATGGATAGAAAATGGATAGATGGATAAATATTTTAATGCACTGACAAGGCAGACTTAAAGTAGGAAAATAGATTGACACTGGCGTGCACAGATAGAGACGAGGTGGTGCTGAAGCACTTGCCCTTTTGCCCTCAGTCCAAAAAAGTGCCCT
>JAODKL010000047.1:12253046-12267520 GCA_026780765.1 Petrocephalus schoutedeni
GGGGTGGGTGGGCGGGAGGGACAGTGAAGGTTTGTCACTTGGAAAGCAGTGATAAGAGCTTTCATTTCATTTTTAAAAGCCCCCCCCATCCATACTCTGTCACGGGTGCGATAAATCAGGGAATCTGCCATCCTGCTGCAAGAATCCACATTTCTGTGTTTCCCGGCAAATGGTAGAGAAAAGGTTCAGAGGGAGTGCAGTAACCGTGACGATGAAACGAGGACACCGCGGGAATGTACTTCCTGCCCTCTTCTTATATTATTATTATTGTTATTGATATGCGTAAGATCTTAATAATACTGCCGTTTATTGTGTTTTCTCTCTCTCTCTCTCTCACTCTCTCTCTCTCTCTCTGTCTCTCTCTCTCTCTCCCTGTCTGTCTTCCTCGTTATCTTCCTCCTCTTGGAATGTTGTTTGCCTCTGTGGTCAGATGGTCCTGGAAGAGCAGCCACATCCCAGCTTTATTGTGGAGGCTAGATAAAAGTGGTGTGGCTCTGATCAGCACCCCCCACTCAGACCCCCCCGACCCCCTGCCACCCCCAGGTGTTCAGACAGCCCTGTGTTCAAGGGAAGGGTTTAAAAATGTGCCCTTTATACGTGGTGCAATTATCGAAGATGTGGCTTCTCCCTCGGACGAAATTGAACTTCAGCCGAGGTATGAGATGAAATGAAAAAAAAGAAGCACTGTGAAAAAAAAATACTGAAGGCAAAAATGGTGTGTGAAAATACAGGGAGCACATACTCTGAGTTATACGGCTGGGGGTGGAGGGGGGTGGACGGCCACACCCATTTTCCACTCCTTCCAACTTCTGAACAAGTGACTGACAGTCCTGCCTTACAGAGAGAACAGGGAGGGGATTGTTTCACTGGGAATGTTTATTTCTTATTTGTGGGATTCTCCGGGAAGGGCAACATGATCTGTCTACTGGGGCGAAGTGGGAAATTGTCGTAGGGCCCAGCTGCCAGACGTGTCTGAAATGTCAAAGGTCAAGTGAACATTGGGGGTGGGGGTGGATCTGCCACGTGCTGAATCTTTGTGCTGGATCTTTGTCTGGCAGCTGGCTTAGCTGAAGGCAACACGGGTCCATGGCGGCGGTCAATAAGGCGAGCCTGTCGGAGCCTTCTTGCGCCGCGGACAGAGCCCCTGCAACATCTGCCTGCCGCATTGACACTCAACGCAGCCTTGGTGTGGTGGTATATCCGTGTAGGGTAAAGGGTTCGAGCAGGAGGCAGCTCTGCCTTGCTGGTGTGAACTCAGAGCCATGGTTTTCAGGAACTTCCCCAGTCCCTGGGGGTTCTGGCTCCCTGCTGCCATCAAATGGCATGTTTCTCTAAAGTGCCACGTGTTTCGCTGTTTGTGATTGCGCTGTGGGGGACAGCTAGCCGTCCTCTGCTCCCCCCTCCCGGCGTACATTACACTGTACCCTTTGTTTATTGAGGCCACCACCACCCTGTTTAAATGGCAATGGAAACTGATGTTTGCAATCAGGGGTAATTCTAGGGTTCGTTCCTTATAATTAATGTATGTTTATTTTTTTTTAACTATATCTTATGATTAGCCAATGAGATGCTTTGAAACGGAGAGTGATAGAGGAGGAGGCACTCTAGGGGCCAATCAGATTTCAGCTGAGGCCAATGCCCCTGTGTTCCGGCCTCCGGAGCGGACATCTGGGGTTTTTATTATTCGGGCTTCTCCACTCTGCATGCAACCCACCCCTCACCTCCTTGGAAAAAAGGAACGTTAGATGAAAGGAGTTTAAATCACTGTTGCTGCCAGACTTGGAGGAATTAAAATGCACTCATGTTTGGCAAACAGAGAGCCTGTCTGGGCAGGATGTCAGTCGCAGCACTCGCATGGAGGGGTGGTGACTAAGGAGAGCCTCCTGAACAGAAGCTCCAAGGCGCCCATCAGCCGCACGTGCAGGACTCAGCACAAAATGAAAGTCAGATCCCATTTCCTGCTTCTCTATGCTAATTTGCTATAGATCTTTTTTCATCATTAAAAGCAGGTGACAGTTCTGGACAAACTCACCTGGAGTCTATGGATTAAATGGCATATTATTTATTGAAGGAGACATGTGTCTGTAATTCAGCCATGAAAGCAGTCATGAATGCAGTCAGAATGAAATTAATTTATTACAGGAAACACTGAGATTACTTCAAATATTTTAATTATGCAGTTGCAACAACATATGCAATATTTTCACAATAATCTCCTGGA
Source organism: Petrocephalus schoutedeni (assembly GCA_026780765.1). Lineage (NCBI taxonomy): Eukaryota > Metazoa > Chordata > Actinopteri > Osteoglossiformes > Mormyridae > Petrocephalus > Petrocephalus schoutedeni. The sequence goes on from JAODKL010000047.1 coordinate 12,255,268, forward strand.
CAGGATGCAGTGGTCCACACAGGAATCCTCCGCACACCAGCAGGGGGCGATCCGCACCACACGGCTAGATAGAAACGTTGGCTTGTTTACAGTCGGTCAGGAAAACCACCTGTGGGCAGCGGTAGGTAATCCAGGTCCAAAGAGTAAAAATCCAGACCAGAATTAAGTTTTAACCAGCTAGTTGTGCACTCTGTGACTGAGATTGTGACTGAGCGGTAGGTAATCCAGGTCCAAAGAGTAAAAATCCAGACCAGAATTAAGTTTTAACCAACTAGTTGTGCACTCTGTGACTGAGACTCTTAATACTCAACTGGTTGGTTGAAATAAAATCCTGGTTTGGATTTTTTACTCTTTGGCCTTAGATTACCCACCTCTGCCTGTGGGGAATGGTAAGCAAGTGTGGCTGGTGGTAAAAGGCCCACCAAGGATCTGGGACTGTTTTGCTCAGTTTAGCTTCCTGGGAAGAATATTGGGTAGAAAGAGAAGTATAAAGGAGCTGGTTTCTCATCTACTGTGACGGACATGTGAGGGCCTTGTTGAGGGAAATGTTGCTTTTTCTGGAATTGCACACCACAGCCCATGGTAGCACCACTTTCCAGCCATTTTCCAGCCATTCCCTAGAGCAGTGTTTCCCAACCCTGGGAGCTGAGAGAAAGCAAAAACGTGGACTGTCCGGTGTTCCCCCAAGGACTGGGTTGGGAACCACCGCCCTAGAGGAATCTTACACCATACACCCCAATACTGAAGGGTATTTGTTTCACCCTCGCCTCACAGCCTCCTTCCCAAGAAATCGTAAAAAACGATGCTAACTGTGCAGCGCCCGTGCCGGCCTACATCAGGAAATGGGGCTCTGGAAACAGGACCTAAAGGCAAGGCCTAACTATCCCCATCGATCCGCTGTATATATTTACACAGCGCCGAGCGGAGAGGTACAAGCGGTAATAAGGTAGAGTCAGCGAGCACCCGCCACAATTGGTTAATCGATGGCCGTGTTTATTGACGGCTTATTTTAACAGCCCCTCGCAGATGTGGCGGCTGCTCATATATCTCGGCCATTTCCATCTGCGGGTCGTGGGCGATCGATCTGCTTCTGTGCGCCCGCTCCCCCCCCATCCTGGAACTGGGAACCTGGAATGCGAACCCACAGCCGGTGCCACGCTGGGTGCCACTGCGTCTCCCAGCTCACCCTCCAACCCAACAGCACCTTCCCCAGAATCAAGGAGGAGAGAACAAGAGAACATTTACCCTACACATTAATACGACATTTAATCTGACTGCAAACTAAGAACAGTTATGCATTGGTGGATCCTTGGAGTAAGAAAATAAAGTCAGTATACACAGAAATGTTTCTCCACACGAAAGTATCACAAAAATGTCTCTGGCACCACTTAAACTATATTTAGGAGTACAAACTATTCTCTTACACAGTTACTTTTTTGACAAACGCTTCAGTATTTTATTCTGTTTCCACTTGCAAACTAATTGAGATTCTTTTTGGGTGTGTAAACATAAAGTCTCATGCGGAATTCAATACATCTGTTCTAGTTCGGAAATAAAAGGGGTCTGATTTTTGTATTTGAGCATTACCAGAGTGGATGAAAAACATTCAAGAAGTCTCTGCATGCCCCCGCCACCCCCCGCCCCCCGCCGAGTTTCGTTCTTATGTATGACAGGTGTGGCTATTGTGGAGCCGGATGTCCTGCAGAAACTCCGGAGACCAGAATTCACCACAGAGAAAGAAACAGAGGAGGTCAGCAACGGTTACAGTAATGAAACGGGGCGAGTTCAGAAAGACCAGGATCGAAGTCAAAAGGGCGGAGAGCGCTGAAAAAACAGTGAAATTCCTCTGAATGATACTGTAATTGATCAGACAAGCCTATAGCTAGTTACAGAGGGGAGCCTTTATTCTGAGCCTCCCTTGCCGGCACGCTCTCTTTATTAATCGTTATTTATAATAAAGACAAAAAGCAGGCGTTCGGTGTGGCCAGCTCTCTTTTAAGCCGTCTGAGGTCGGCAGCGAGCTGCGGATGAGAGGCGTCTCATTAAGCAGGGGTGCTGCTGTGCAGGGTGCCTGCCGGGGAGTGCCGGGTGCCATGCTGACGGCCCCCTCATGCCGCCTCTCCGTAAGAGGCAGACTCGAACCCCATGGAGTCTCTGCGCACAAAGGGGTGACGTGCGGTAGATTAGGCAAGGGCACGCGGGAAGGAGACGAGCCAATGGGCCGGGCCGCCCGGCTCCGAGGTGACGGCGGCACGGCTCTGCAAATAAGTCAAGTGATGAGTTTGAGACACGAGTGGGACTTTCGGGCTGAAATAGTGCTGGGGAATCCTTCCTGAGGCCGGTTTCCTCATTAGCGACTGGATATTTGGGAGTTGTCTGAACCGAAGCAAGGGGCTACATAAATTACTATGCCATTATTTATTTTATTACCCGTTCGGGACAGTTTTTTGCAGATTAAAGTGGGACCCTTTCTTAGAGCTTGATTTATACTGTGGCCTTGGGTGTAAATTAAGGGGGTGAATGGGATTCCTGCCTCATGCCCTGGACTTTCCTGGGAAAAGCTCCAGGCTCATAATAATCCTGTGCAGGAAGAGTGGCCTTGGGTGATGATGGATGGATCATTTCTATCACTATCAATTTATTTTTGTATAGCGCCTTTCACAACAGAGTCACCTCAAGGCACTTGACAAGAATGTGTGGCATTCCATTATTGTGCCATTTAATGGTGGATGAAACAGGGCAGAGGATTGAGGGAAAGAAAGAAAGCCAGAAGACAGTGGAGCCGAAGAATGGAAAAAACCTTGAGTAAGGAGAACATAATCTCCTTGGTTGGATGGATGGATGGATGGATTGGAGAGGAGAGGACCCATCCCTCTCACTGTTGATTGAGGACCAAACACCCGGTTCCCACATTAAGCCTAAAACATGCACGACTATGGCAGATCAAATGAACTCTCCTTCCTCCAGTGTAGAAGGAGATCTAAAATTAGCAGCAAGCTTTGAGCTCCAAAGCGATATAGGTGCCGGTGACCCGACAGGCCCGCTAGCGGGTGAAGTGGACTGGGCGGCCGGCCCTGAGCTCGTTCTCGCCGTCTCCTGCTATGCTTCATTTGTCAAGCACAGCTGGGACCTGGAGATGGAGCATGGTGTCTCATTTGTGGGCGAGCTGGTCCTGGTCACCTGCTGGTGGCATGATAATTCTGAGCAGTGCCCTTAGGAATACAAACTACTCCCTGGGCTAACAGTGTGTGAATGTCATAGTTTAATTCTCTCCCTGGCCATGGACCGCGAAAACGCATCTGACCAACTGGGGCCATGTGGGGGTGGGAGGGGCTTAAAGGCACGTCCAATTGTCTGCTTGCTTTTGTAAAACTCTGATATAACCATCTGCATCATCATTGTGTCTCTAAATTGTTGAGGCCCGCTGACCACACACTGATATTTTACGTAACATTAAAGTTGCAGTCTAAATACAGCTGATTGGTAGATATGAAGTTGCAGAACTCTGTGAGTAGTCAATGTTTGCATTTTTATGTGAAAAAAAACACACACCAAGGAAAAAAATGCATGGCAAAAATCCACACTAAAACTGTGAAGATCATAGTCACCTCTTCTGCTGATAACTAATAATTCTGACAGTAAAGTTTACAGTTCGACTGTAGAAACATGAAAAGTGAGCCAATTCACTGTAAAAATTCATGGCCAAACTGTGAAAGTACTTAGTAAGTACTTAATAAGTACAAGTTTACAGTTTTACTTTGAAATTTCACAGTGCATTTTTTCCTGGGCAGACATAATTCAGGCTATAATTAATGAAGTATTGTATTAAATTACTTGTATACAATTTTTCCTTGATTCTCAGTAACGCTCCAAAAATGACGACTCCAAAAATGCCCCCTCCTAGTTCCATATTATCCACATCCTAGATGACGCAAGCAGTGCATGTCCTCAGGTCGATCTGGAGAGCCATTGGCTTCTACTTGACTTGTGCAGGACCAGTGGTGTCGATGAGAGCAGAAGGATGCGCCCCTGCTGAAGGCTCATTTACCTGCCTCGGAGTGGTCATCACTGCCTGCAGACTCCCGGCAGGTATCACCAAGGTAACACTCTCTTACTTTCACCACAAGTACACCGAGAAGCTTCTAAGTTTTCCTCTGTACCTCATTAGGAGGAAAATGTTGCCTGAGATAGCGCTTATCTCTGAAATTTTATCCCACGCATACTTGTGCACAGAGGTTTAATTGCTCTGTCTCGTGTATGAATTATATGCACTGAAGATAAGGCAGTGGCCATTATAGCTATAGACTCGCTACATTAAATATAAAGACTAGGTATTAATGCAATTGCTTACTCTCTATTGGATCAGAATGAATAAGAAGATAAACAAACCAAGAAACAGCTGGGCTTCTGTGCTTTTTCACATCAAGATAACAATATGTAAAGTACTTGTTTACTTGTATGTGTATGTTTTTGTGTTTGTACTTGTGAGAGGATCAGAAAAAAATCATCATCAAAACCAAAATAAAAGAAGAATGTTACCGTGTGAGCATGTAAAAATCAAGACACATCAGCTCGTCTCTAGCTGGGGAGTAAGAAACGGAATCGAAAGGTAAAAAATAAAATTGTTTACTATTAAGCAGAAGTTTTGTGAGGTGTTTTGAGTACTGTTGTGCTCTTCAGTAGGGTCTGGTTTCATGTTTCTGGGGCACTTTGGGACACCCCACCCCCCCATAGCATAGTAACTATCTGTGGTCAACAGGGGGCCCCCAAACCTCAGTGGCCTCATGAAAATGTAGGTATGGCAGTAATCGGAAGTCATTATCTGCTCTTTGAATGAACAGCGAGAGACCTTTTGCTACTGTCGACAAACAAATTCCTTCTCTTTCATCTTGGCTGACGATGTGTGTGGTGTGTTCTGTAGTCTTCTGGCTAATCGGGGCCATCTGTCTGTTTTTTGGGTTTTCGGCCGAACCGGCCGTTACACTTCAGTCGCACCACAGGGGGGGCGCTATGCCGCTCAGGGGGTTAGGCCTCTGTACCCGTGATCGGAAGGTTGCCGGTTAGAATCCTGTTCTTGACAGCATACTTATATGTCCTTTGGGCCCCTGAGCAAGACCCGTAACCCCCAGAATGCTCCAGGGGTGCTGGATAAATGATCCAGTGACCCCAAGATTCACTCTCATCCGTATATATTTGTATGTGTCTCTGTCTCACAGGAGAGCATGATGGGATATGTGACAAGAAGCATTCCTTTGTACTTGTACTTGCACAAATGGGAGATAAAGCATGATTTCATTTCAAAGGTGCTCCAAATCCCTTGACACCTGCTGGATCCTTGCTCTCCTCAGATTTAGGACCAGTTCTTCAGTAAATTGCTCCTGTAATTCTCCACGTCGAATGGCTGTTGTCCTGCCCATGATGAGGGAGCCTCTTTTTATGCCCCCCCCCCCCTCACCTTCCATGCGCCACCGAATCGTCCGCTGAATCACACCGCAGATGTATTTTTTTTTTATGCTCTCTTGCGCTCATACTATCCGGGGTAGCTATGAAGCTCCATTCCCGCTCTTTCAGACGACACAAACCTGGTGTGTACCCGGCGTGTGATATTATCAGAGAAATCTGGAAAGAGCCATGCAGCCCGGCGTGGCTGTCTCCGGAGGCTTCCGTGTGATTCACTCACCTCTGTCAGAAGCGACTATCGCAGCCGCGCTAACCGCCGCACTCGGGGTGGAGTCCTATCGATTGGTGGCTTTAGTAGAGCGGTTGGCAGAGCGATCCGGGAGGAGCGGCGAGCGCACAGCAGGCTGTCCGGCGAAACAAGGGCAATCAGCAGAGGCGTATTTGCGTGGTCGGGGCTGAGGCCCCTGGGCTGCCTCAGCCGTCAGAGGGCCCCGCGCTCTTTCCTACGATGGTGGATTTGTTTAATGGGGGGGTTGTAAATTGGGTGGAGGGGGGACTGTAAAGGTTATTGGGGGGGGTCGAGATAATAAAAGTCGTCAGTGGGTGGGGGGGCACTGTAAAGGGTGTCGGGGGGGTCAAGACAATAAAAATTGTCAATGGGCGAGGGTGGAACTGTAAATGTTGTTGGGGGGAGGGGGTAAAATAATAAAAATTGTCAATGGGTGAGGGTGGAACCATAAAGGTTGTTGGGGGGTTTGAGATGTTAAAAGTTGTCCATTGGGGGTGGAATTTTATTAAACTGGCACTTTTTAGCAGAGGCCCCTGGGTGAGCCTGTGCATCTCTGTGCCCCAGAAATTAACATACTGTACATAGATATCTGGGAACCCTTTGTTCCCTGAATGATGTACCGCTCAGAGAACAGCAAAACTTAGACAAAAAAGGATCACTGCAAATGAGCAGGAGGTTATGTATCGTACACAACAAAAGGTAAAGATTTGAGTGAAGCACGACATCTCATATTTAGCCTAAATAAGTTATTGCCTGATACAAAATTACATATTTGGCTACTCACAATGCTTTTAAATGAATGAAAAAGTGTTCTTGGAATGATATGATTAATGTATATATTTCATCTGAGTTATTTCTGGGCATACTGTAACATAACACCTACCACCATCTAGCAGTGCTATAATTAAATTCGCAACAGTATTCCTACATCAGACGCTTCATATATAAATTATGATAAAAGGGGAAAGCTTCCATTTTGGGCTCAGCTAGTAACTTATTAAGCAGGTGAGGTACATTGTGGAAGTTGCAGATTGAAACTGGGTTTTAAAAAATGGATTTTAATGAGTTTAAAAGCATCTGCATGTGCGGAGCTCGGGTGGAGGTATCTGTCATGTTTTCGGTATAGATTAGCCTGAGCAGAGTGGAGTTAGGGTGCATTTGAGGAACAGGCCACAGAGTAGCTTGCAGCCATCTCTGTTCTTTCCTCTGTCTTCTCGCTTTCCTTTCCTCTACCTTCTCTCTATCCTTTCCTCTTCCTCCTCTCTGTCCTTTCCTCTTTCTCCTCTCTATCCTTTCCTCTTCCTCCTCTCTGTGCTTTCCTCTTCCTCCTCTCTATCCTTTCCTCTTCCTTCTCTCTAAACTGTCCTCTTCCTCCTCTCTGTCCTTTCCTCTTCCTCCTCTCTATCCTTTCCTCTTCCTCCTCTCTGTCCTTTCCTCTTCTTCCTCTCTGTCCTTCCCTCTTCCTTCTCTCATAACTCTCCTCCTCCTCCTCTCTGTCCTTTCCTCTTCCTCCTCTCTATCCTTCCCTCTTCCTCCTCTCTGTCCTTTCCTCTTCCTCCTCTCTATCCTTTCTTCTTCCTCCTCTCTGTCCTTTCCTCTTCCTCCTCTCTATCCTTTCCTCTTCCACCTCTCTGTCCTTTCCTCTTTCTCTTCTCTGTCCTTCCCTCTTCCTCCTCTCTGTCCTTTCCTCTTACTTATCTCGTAACTCTCCTCTTCCTCCCCTCTGTCCTTCCCTCTTCCACCTCTCTGTCCTTTCCTCTTCCTCCTCTCTATCCTTTCCTTTTCCTCCCCTCTGTCCTTCCCTCTTCCTCCTCTCTATCCTTTCCTCTTCCTCCTCTCTGTCCTTCCCTCTTCCTCCTCTCTGTCCTTGCCTTTTCCTTCTCTCCCCTCTGTTTCCTCTGTCTTCTTGCTGTCCTTCCTTCTTTGTCTCACTCTCCCTGCATATACCTACCAACCACACCATGGCACTGCGGTAAAGGTGGATTTCACTGATGGCCAATTTAGCAAGGGGGGTGTGGTCTGCTGTTGCCGGGGGCCGGTGCTCCTTTGTAGGCTCAGGCCTGATGTATCCCATCAGGCCCCCAGACTCCAATTAGGCGGGTAACCCTGCTGGGACCTGTCACATCCGCAGTCTGACATCTCTGTGCCTCGCTGCTGTTCCTGCCGCCCTGGCCCGCATTATTCATACACCCCGTTGTATCGGGAAGTGAGCACAGTAATTACAGCTGCTGCTGCTGGATCGGGATTATAAACAGCTTTCTTGGGGCCATAGATGGGAAACGAATGACGACATCACAGGTTTGTTTTTGCATACTTAAAACGCCATGAGCAAATGCAGCAAGTACATATGGTATCCAAACCATTCATAAACACTGATGGGAACGGCTGTACGCATCAACTGCAAATGTCACAGGCACTGTGCTACTGATATTGATATGAATACCAGCTTTTATCAGACTATCACTTTTATAGCTATTCGTATGTTTATAGTTAGCTTTGCAACGGGAATGCTGAACAGGTAGTGCAGAAATTGCAGATCTTTTGGAGGAGAAATGCACTTTCTTAGATGCATCGCAATAGTCTTATACATACACAAATACACACTGTGCATGTGATATTACATTATATCGGACGTGTAGCACCTTATGTATGTGAGACCCCTGTTTTGTCTTATATACTGTCTTGTTCAGTAAATATTACTGCTTTGTTGTCATTGCTAAATAAAGCATGGTGGCCCCATGTAAAAGCCTTTCGATTCACTGTACAGTTCTGTAAGGAGAACTGACAATAAAATTGAATTTCTTTGAATTGAATAGCCCTAATAGTCTGTGGGTCATTTGGCATAATGTCATTGAAAGAGTCTTAATGGAAGGAAAGCAAGTAGGTAATCAGTCAGGAGACACGTTTGCCAAAAATAAATGCTTATAAATGTATGTGCGAAAAATGGCTGTATGGTTAGATGGGTGGAAGTGGCCAAACCTATTACTAGGCGCTCCAAGTAGACTTCTGTCACACGCATCATCAGCTCTCGCGAATGTATTGGGGGCTGGTCTGTCGCTCAGGGGGTGCGGATGCTGTGTGTGAGTGTGTGCGTTTGTGTGCACTCAGAAGGTCACTGGTTTGAATCCCAGCACAGTGCGCTCACTACTGGCCCCTAAGGATGACCCTGAACCCCCAGCTACACAGGCCTGGCTCGTCCAGCGCTCAGAAAAGTATGTCACTTTAGGATAAAGGTATCTGCCACACAAGTGTAATATAAATTTGAGCAAGCACCTCATAAAACAATATTAAAACCCAACACTATTAATCCTGGAATAATAGTCCCAGTCCTGGAAGGCCAGTTTGCACCACAGTTTGCTGATTTCCCTACTCAAACACACCTTATTCAGCTTATCAGCCAATTGCCTGGTTTTGTAGTTGTGTTTCAGCAGGGAAATCTGCAAACTGTAATGCTGCAGGACTGGACTTCGAAGTCCCTGTCATATGATAACAAAGTGTATACAGTACAAGATAAGTGTCTAAAGCAGGCGTTTTCCATCCTGCCTGGTCACTGAAGAACCACACCTGATCTCAGGTAGATAGTAATTCATATGGCAGGGCGGAAAACCTTCCGGATACTGGCACTTCAGGATCAGGGTTGCCCAATCCATGGTCTAAATGATATGGTGTGGTAGTACCATGTTAGCGTATTTCTATTAAACTCGTGCAGATTAGATTAGTAATGCAGATTCCCTTAAGCATTTAAATCAGTTGCCATTCTCGAAGCCTTCATCGTACATACGATAGTGGAGAACAAGAGGATGACCTTCGCAGACCATGTGGACCAGATGAGCAAGCTTTAGGTAACATAACACTACATCAGGAGCAGTCACCCGGGAGCCAATCACAGCAGGAACATCCTCCCGCTAGACTTTCAATAACCCGCAGAAAAAAACAGCGCACAACAAATCCGAGGGACGCTCACCGCGCCAGTACCGGCAGTGCGAGCGTGAGTCTGTAGACGCTCTGGGATGGACTGAGAACAGTCAGTATATAGAGGCAGGGGACATCAATCATGTACCATTTTACTATAGTATAAACACTGTCTGATTTTTTTCGTTTGGGAGGAGAGGGTGTTGATCTCCCATCCATGCTACCTTTACTGTGATCCTTCTGAGAAGCGGTTTTGTGAGAATGTGAGTGCAGAAAGAACCTTGTATCCTCGCAGGTCTCAGTCAGAGGCTCTGGGTCTGTAAAAAATAATTGAAACCTTGGCATTTTCAAGTTTTAAATCCCAAACTGCAGGAAGTGTCAGTGCACAGTTCCAATTTCTGAAAATGAACATAAAACCTGGATTAGAGGAAATAATAGCCAATTTGAAGATGGATTCGGCATCATGAAGCACTAATTCCGTCTCTTGGGCATTAATTTGACTCTCAGCTTGGGGCCGTGTGCTTGCATGGGAGGGCTGTACACTGTGAATCAGTTCAAAAAGAAATGATTGAAATTTCTTTATGTCCAGGAGTGAATGCATAGCAAACGAATAAAAATAAATAGAGAAATATCAGCTCCAGGTGTGCAATGATGTGCCAAAATGTACTGATGTACTGAATTGCTATCCCATCTGAGCCCAGCAGGGGTGCTGCAATAGACAGTTACCTGTATTATGTAAATATGTATCTGTACAGGGGGGTGAATATGCATGAGACCTGAAAGAGCTGAGGGGCTCAGAATCCAAATACCTACGCGAATAACAAACTTAAGAAACTGCCATGGTCTGGACCTACACGTTAATCTCCTGAGTCAGAGTGTGGATTCATCTTGAGATCCTCATACTATAAAAGGCTGGAGTTACGGATCATATCGTATCTGTCCCAGCCCGAGAAAATGCCCTGGGAAAATCGGCGCCATTCATCCATCGCAGGCTAATGGTCTGAAATAAGGAAGACTACGCGGAAGCGTCAGAAAGGCGCCCTTGAACGCCGGCTCAGCACATATTGAGCACAGACGGTTACTCCGCCGAGCGGGTAACAAACCGCCTGCTTGGGGAGACCCACCGGGGAAGGACTGTATTGTTTATTCATGAAGTCACGGCTCAGTGCGCGCGTGTTACATGCCAACATATTATCGAGCTACATGCGGGGCCTGTCCTGGGTGACGGATAGTGACCAGGTCCACTCCATACACAGGCATGTCGTCTGGGTCGATCTACGTAAATAAGACGTTGTGGTGATCAATCAGAGCCGCACCATGTGCGTTTCTCAGTCTTTCGCATGACAGGTTTGATTGAAATAGGGATTGAAATAGGGTTTGATTGAAATAGGTTTGATTGAAAAACGTATTTAGCTATATTAATATTACATGTTGAACTGTATCATTAGTAATGTACAGCTTTCTAACAAATCCACAAATCCACCCCCACCCCATGTGTGTGTTGACTTTGCATGTTTTTCTCGTGTTTGTCTTGGTTTCTTCTAGGTTCCCTGCTGCAGGGTAAAAAATATCTAAACAGGTGAACTGGCCTCTCGGAATGGCAAATTGTACGTATCAGTGGGTACATCTGCATGATTTATTTAGCAGATGGTTTTATCCATAGCGATGTACATTTTTTGTGGAACCAGGATCAAACAGTTCCTGGAGCGACTGGGGCTTACGGGCCTTGCTCACATTAACAGTGAAATCACTCTGCCGGCCCTGGGACGCGACCCAACAACCAGGCACAGCATCCAGACCCGCTGAGCCCTGGGTAGCCTGTGATTGGCTGGCATCCTGTCCCTAAGGTGCCCTGCCTCATGCCCTGGGATTGGTTCATGTTATAGATAACGGACGGATTGATTTAAAAGGACAAATCCATGGGGATCAGGGTTGACTGCTAGGCTCCACAGAATTTCACATTCTTCAACACATCAGTTCCAGATTCGCAATTATTAAATAGGCACAATATATATGTGGTATTTATGAGGCTGTACTGCTCCAGTTAAAAGCAACAGGAAGCGAGGTGCGTCGCCTCATAGTACTAAAACTTACTTAGTCCCGGTGCCTGAGTTCCCGCGTGTCTTTGCTACTTCCTAGCAGGCTCCAGAAAAACACAGAATGAGTACAACCATAAACAGATGCACCTGGAAAGGCCTGACTTTGGAGACGGCAGCCTCACTCTCAGCACAAGTGCTCGATCACGCACCCCCACCTCATATTTAACTAACAAAAAAGACCGGAGGCTCATCTGCACGCAGTGGGCGAAGGGATGCCCATACATCTCGCCAATATTAAATATTGACTGGGGGAGATTAACCCGGGACCTTCGCTATTGCCGCAAATAGAAAAAAACAAAAGAGGTGATGAATCACGCGGTATACAATGACAAACACTTGGAGGACTGCATGGGCCCTGGGAGGGAGTGGGGGAACGAAAGCGGAGTGAGAGAGAGAGAAAAAAAAGGATGAGCGAGGGAGAAGAGAAGCATGGGAGCTCATATTGGTGAGTTTGAATTTGAGGGTGGGGGGGACTTTAGGGATTAAGCAGTAGATGCTGTGAAACTGAGTCTGTCGCCAACATCCGGGGGCGGGGGGGGGGGGGGGGGCAGCG
>JAODKL010000047.1:12282949-12296089 GCA_026780765.1 Petrocephalus schoutedeni
GGAACTGGGCCGGATTCGAACCCTGGTCCCAGAGGTGTGAGGCGACAGTGCTACCCACTGCACCACCGTGCCGCCCTATCCTGTGCAATATGAGGAAATTTCCGAACTGGATCATACTCTGTGTCTCGCACAACCAAAAAAAAAAAGTATCCTGTCGGTGATAATCCTGAAATCTGCTTTTAAAATGTAACCCTATTGAAATGGAAATTTTCAACAAAATCTAACAAACATAGGCGATTTAATTATGCTAAGAAAACATAAAATAATTACAATATATTTGAAGCACAGTATTAAAATATTAAGTGGCATATAATCTAGGGCACTTCAAATCTTAACATCTAGCGACTTGTTTTTTAAATGATATTGTTAGACAGAATGTTGCCCAGGTACAAAGACCAGAATCTAAAAACTAAAATGAGTTTGAAAATCACTGAAGCTGTACTGCAGGGGAGGTCATGGAGGATTGATCCAGGGTCTAAAATATAAAGTTCATAAATATCCATCAAACTTTTAGTTGGACCTAGGAATTATCTCTTCACCAAGTGAGTTCCACAGTGATCTTAAAATCGTGCCAAAGAAAGAATCCACTAACAAGTCCTCCAGGGGAGAAGGCATGTTGTTTGGTATTAATTATTCAATAACAGTACTAGCCAAAACCAGAATTAATATAAAACATTAAAAATAAATGTGTATATACACAAAATATAAAAAGGGGGCAGGGTCTGGCTGACTGGGGGTTGGGATGTTTGGAAGGTTGTGGGTTCAAATTCCAGGGTCAGCAGAGTGATTTGACCATTGAGCCCCAGAACGAGGCCCCTTAACCCCCAATTGCTCCAGGGATGTTTGTCGCTTTGGAAAAAGGGATCCGCTAAATAGGCTAAATGTAAAGTAGGACAGTGTGGGAAAATATGGATAGATTATGGCAGTCTTTCTCAATCCTGCTCCTGGAGCCCCACCTGCCAGACAGTTTTCGATCAAACCTGCACTGCTTACAACCTGCCACCTTCATTATTAGGCCATTAAGAAACACCTGGTGCTAATTGAGGTCAGGCTGGAGTGAAAACTTTCTGGCAGGTGGGGCTCCAGGAGTTGAATTGAGAAACACTGGATTATGGTACAGTAAGGTTAGGTTTAGATTAGCCAGCGGTCAGTGATGAGGAACTGTCACAATAGGCCTTGATGAAATTCTGTAGGTACTTTCCTGAAAATTAGGTAATGTATTAATATATTACTAGTATATTTAATATTATATAACCACTGGACAGCCCCTCATGGGACAACACTTTCTAACTGCTTTGTTACAAAAGTGTTGTGATCCCAGCTGGAGGTTTCGATGCATTTCACTGCGGACGTAGATCCCATCGGCTGCATCAGGTCAGTACCCCCTTTAACCTGCCGCCATGGAGCTCTGGACGCATATACTTTATGGCTTGAATTGTGCTACCCGCCATGCATATCACTGCAGATTCTAAGGATGGCAACTTAAAGAAAAGTATTTAGGTCGTAAAACAGCTGTGGCACACTGACCCAGTAACGCAACGACCCGTAAAACGAACATTTAAAGATGAGAACGTCTGATCCGCTGAGAGCCGAACGCTTTTATGAGAAAATAGCACTGCTATACAGCACTGCTCATGTTCAGAGGTACACCGGCCTGGCGCTAATTGCTGTATGGTGGTTGTGTCACTGTAAAGCTGGCCTTGTATGCAGGGGCCCCAGAGGGTCATGGATGCCCATTCAGGGAGCCCAGCAGTTTATACGGGACCCTCAATATGAAAAATAATACTGTAAACTCTTGGGAAACCATATACTGTGGTAAGTTGTACTGTGGGGGACCCCAACTGGGTAATCTGTATTACGATAGATTCCCCTCCCAGGTTCGTTAATTAAATTGCATCCACCCCCACCCCTCCCCCACACCCAACATAGCAATTTCTACGGTGGGGGCCCAAGGTGACATTTTACTGGGGGGGGGGGGGCTGAATTTCTAGCTACCTGCCCTGTTTGTATCTGTTGATAAATTGTAATGATGCTAGTCATATAATGCCTGTTACAGTACCTGTATCCCTGACATTATCAAATATATATAATTATAATGTTCGTTATTAATGCATATTATAGCTCCCAGGTCTTGTTCATTGAAAGTGTTATGAATGCAATGCTTTAACACGTGTAGAGGCATTCTTTTATGTTGCTTATGAATGTTTTATACATTATGGTGCCCTAAATGTTCTATGGATGCATTACTCAATTCAATTAATGTTTATATAGCGCCTTTCACAACCAAGTCGCCCCAAGGCGCTTTACATGGGTGTGCTGTGGTACATTACAACATCAATAAAAGATAATAATACAAAAAACAGGGAAAGGAAAGACAAAGGAATGAGAGAGAGAAAGCCAGATGACAACAGAGGAGAGGAAGCAAAAACTCCCAAGTAGGCAGAAGAAAAACTGCTGGGGGTCCAATGTCAACAGGCTGCCTCACCCCCCTGGGTATGCCAACATTATTGAATTATGAACGCATTATTACGGTGCAATTAATGTAAAATATTACCCAAAATTGAATGTATATTTATATCTTCATACAATAATTTAATGAAACCATTGTTCCCGTGTAGGGGACTGGACCCTACCCCTGCATGGGAAGCCAGTCTATTGCAGGACACTCACTCACCAACCACAGGCAATACAGAGACAGCAATTAGCCTAACTGCAAAGGAAAATGTGTGCACTTTACATGGGAGTTTCATTGGGAGTTTCTCCATCATCGCTTTCTGTGCACTAGGTTGACTCACGTGACCCTCATCTAAAGGGAGTCTAAACATGGACTCTGTGACTTGGAGTGTATATATTTATTAATGGAATGCCCCACAGAATGCACAGTGCTGACGCATTCCTCCGTGGCGTTTTCCTGAAAAGGAGCGGGCAGACCGTGCCGTCTGGCCACGCGGGACTCCGCCGTTGCCAACGGCGATCAGGCAGCCACTGACCTCACAGTCGCGCCTCAGCAAAAGGTCAAGGCAGTTCGCAGACGGGGGTGCATACAGGGGCAGGGCCACAGGTACACTGGCCTCAGGTGAAAGCTGATTGGTCACTGGAGTCCCTCCTCCCCTGTCACTCACCAATTCATGACATATCATTGGCTAATCATAAAGCTGGACCCTCTGCATAACTTATTACCCCTCCTATGTTCCCAAAGCTGCGCCGATTCATGTGGTGTTCTGGCAATACCGAGCTGGCTGGCTATGCCACCAGTTTCTAATCCTGAACTCTAGCATGTTTGTGACACGCGGTAACGTGGAATCAGACCATCGCCATGATATTTGTGGCCCCAGCGGGAACTTGCGCAAACCACTGGCAGCAGTGCATGTCTGCTGCAGCTTGCCTGCAGGATCTTTTTCTGGGGATAAATTTCATTTCGTCAGTCTGTTTGGAAGGCCTTGGCGAGTCAACAGTTGTGCAACAATTCATACATCTGAGCAACAATGAGAAACAGGCCTGACATTCCAACCCCTCAAAGGGGTGGAAGGTGCGAAAAGTCCATTTACATTTTTAATTTATGTATTTGTTTTCAGGCCCGCCATGTAACACTCTCCACATGGGAGGGAGTGCTGGATAAAGATTAAGCGGACCTGCTGTGATTGCAATCCAGGGCCGCTAAAAAAAATACGAGTCAGCACTATTGCCCGTTTTATTTATTGTGCGAGAAAGTGCATTGAGTCTGCCCACTTGCAGAGCGCCACCAGAGGATTGTGGGATACATTCTGCTCTTTATTTACGTGTTACAGGAAGTTATGGATGGAAAAGTAGATGCTGTCAGCGCCTGATTACGGCTACCTGCACACCACAATGTCCTCCCAAATACATAATCAATCATCACAATCGGAAAATGACTATTCTTTTGTTATTTTTGAGTGTCTTTTTGAACAAATATATGCCCAAGAAACCTTGAAGAGTGTTTAGGTTGCATGCTCTCCCCGCACTGGGTGGTTTCTTCTGGCTCCTCTGGGCTCCTTCCATCATCCAAAGACACACAGTTGGGCTAACTGGCGTCTGGCGTACAGTTGGTGTCGAGCTTCTGCGTCATATTGACTCCTGCGTCCCGTGCAGGGTGTACTGCAGTCCGGTGCACTGCAGCCCGGTGCACTGCAGCCCGGTGCACTGCATCCTGATGTACTGCAGCCCGGTGCACTGCATCCTGGTGTACTGCAACCCGGTGTACTGCAGCCCGGTGCACTGTGCTGCCTGTGATAGGCTTCAGACCCCGCAGTGACCCTCTAAAGGATAAGCATTTAGAAGACGGATTGATGGATTTGGAAATATATATCCAGAGAGACTGGGGAATGAACCAGTAACCTTCCGAGCAGAGACACAGCGGTCTAACCTGCTCCCGTTCCTAAAGTCAGCATCACAAAAGTGAAGGGTTTAGAAAATAGAGCTAAATATTCATCAGATGGGTTTCAAAACACGAGCGATGCATGTAACGCACCCAGTGGGAATTTACTGCACCTCTAGATGGGCTCTTTTTAAAGATCTGAAGCTATATTCCTCTGCATGGAAATGTACAGAGGCTCTGCTCTAATGTAAACACAGTGCATACCTCCCTCTTTTCCAGAATAGCACCAAGCCAAGCTTCTGTCCCCAAGCTCATGGTACAGACAGTTAGCACCTCCCATTTTCGTCTAAATTCACGCTGTCTATTTCGGCGGTGCTTCTTAGCCCGAGATGACTTGCATTTGCATAAACGTGCCTTTAAAAGAGCTGTCCACTTTCACTTCTTCCTCTGCACTTTTCAGACAATAGAAATTCACGGGCAACAAATTGATCTATATCAGCGTGACCAAGCGAGTGGGGCCGGCGTAATCTGTCGCCAGGGTAGGGTGAGGCCGCCCAGTCTGTTTGGTGTCGCCACTGGCGATGGGAGGAAGACTTGATGTTGCAGTGTTTGTTCCAGATGGGAATGCGGCTGAGCCGGCTTACGGTGGCGTTAAGCTTTTGACGCGCCGAGGACGGGCCGCCAGACGAGGACTGTCTGATCGAGACAGACAGAGGCCGTGTCCAGAGACTCCTATTCTGAGAGCGACGCATTGGAAAGCACAGTATGGCAGGGCAAGACAAACCTCTACTACTGCCTATTACGTCTTTCAGATATTTCCATTGTGATGCAATATAATAGCCTTCTGTAACATGACTAAAGCATATACAGCTCTTTAGTAGAACAGATAACAATACATACAGAATAGCAATGACATTATGACCTAATATGTGATCTGAACCATACATGTAATATAATATAACCCCAATATAATGTAAAAAACTAAAAGAAAACTTCAAACACAGAACAAAACTAAAATATTTCGCAACCTACCCAACTGCCCCCCTCCCCACCCTTAGGAGCAGCCTGATATTTCACTATGAATTAAATGCATTTATGGTATCAGGATATTTGTTGGACCAATCAACAATTTCTGGCTCACTAAGCAAACCCCGCACATTGTTCCGACAGGCGTCCCCTGCAGGCACAGGGACACAGGCGATGCATCTATAACCTTGTGGGTGACATTTCGCATGCTTGCCATGCAAAATATTGTTTTGTATATTTGCAGTTGTGTTGTTATCACTGATAATTAGCTATGATTGACCGTATAGGATGCAAATTAAGAAGATATCAGACTCTAATGAGCATGCAAATGAGACTGAAATAGGTCATTAGCTAATCATTAGAGTCTTTTCCACCTTTCAACATGCACCCGATATCATACCGCTACTACACTTATTCAGTCAGTTTTATGCAAATTGTCTATTGGTTTAATAATGACATGTATTTATATAATGCTGTTTATTGATGTTTTATTTTCAAAATAATGATACAAAAACAGTGTCCTGAAAATAATGTTTGTGGCAGACACATTTTAGCATCCATCCGTCCATCTATCCATTCATCCAACCACTACTCCAGTACTACTTATTTGAGGTGGGTGGGTCTGTTAGGTGGTACAAAGCTATTTGGTTTTACTTCTTAATTTTCCTATTAATAATTTCACAAATGAGAGAATCTAAGCCGGACCTTAGCAACACTAGTACTATACTGGTTAAAGTACTGGCCAGTGCATCATATATTTACAAGATGGATTTCTTTTTCCACTGTGCTGAGCCAAAATTCCCGAAAATTCCAGAGATGCATCTTGATGCAGTCAGCAACTTGATTTGCCTCTGCTGCTGTTTTTTGTGGAAATGAAGCACCCGGACTTCCAGGAGAAGCATGATAGGTATGCAGAGTCCCTCATCCCCCTGCTGTGTCTTCTCTGTCCCTGGCAGCCGCCATGATCAATGGACCCGAGAGATAAATAGATAGATAAATAGGTTGACACTTGGCATTTAGCGCTCCAGCTTGCGGCAGCTCAAGGTCAGCTAGGCCGCAGTGCGAGTGTCCAGCGCGTGATTACCATACATCACCTCCCACACCGGAGGCAGCTTAGATGCTGACAGGAGTGCTGATCCAGCTGCCGCTGACCCATCGATAAGACTCACTTCGAAAAAACCATCCCTCTGGCCTCCCTTACGTCCTCCTGTAACGTAAAGAGCACATGTGTCAGTGTGCATCATGAACGTAGCGGTCCCTGGTACTTCCACTCGGCTTTCTGCAGCGCTCCAGGGATTTCTGGGCATGTCCTCCCGCGGAGACACATCCTGGGCGAAAACCGAGGGCATCCTGCGGTACTCCATCACCGAGCCCTGATCGGGGAACACAGATGGAGAGAATAAGGGCTTCGGGCCCTCCGTGCCGAGTCCCCAAGGAGATCTGTTTTCCTCTGCGCCACATAATTGAAAGTCTTTGCACGGGCTACAAATTTATATGGGAAATAAAGGAAATTCTTCTTATAGTCAGCTCATTTACAGAACTCAGACCACAGATACTGATGAAATGCTAATGTTGGGCCAAATAACAGAAGAGGGCGGGCCTGTGATCCCAAGCATGGCCCAGGATAATTGGAAATAGAGTGACATTTGTTTGTTCTCCTATATTGCTAATCTTGCCTATTGGAGGCAACGCTCCCTCTCTAAACCATGCAAAGTGCTGCTCTCGTACCTCACTAAGCCTTCTCTATTGCTCTGAACGTCCTTCTCTTTTACAGGAAGGTTCTATGTTCGAAAGGTTAGTGGTTCTCGACAAGGTAGTCGCCTGTGTGTCGGGCCCTTGAGCAAGGCCCTTAGCCCCCTGCAATGCTCATGGGGTGCCGGATAAATGGCCTGGCCCTGCGCTCAGAACCCGAGCTCCGCTCCCAAATGTACACATGTGCATGTCTCAAAGGAGAGCAAGATGGGAAATGTGAAAAGAAGCGCTCCGATGTACCCGTACTCATACTTGAGCAAATAGCAAATAAAGCATCATTTCATTATTTTTCAAGTCTGGCCGATAGAAAAAAAAAGAGATCAGGGGAAAGAAGGGGGTGAGCATGCGGTTGACAATAGACTGTAAAATGCTGCATGAATGGGTGGGCTTGTGCCCAAGTGTTGTATCTGATGGCTCACTTGAGACATTTTACACATTCTGTGCATCCGTAAGGACCGGGCAGTATACATGCACGGGTGCTCACCAAACGGATATCTGGAGCTGGCAGAAAAAGAGGAGTGGCCCGTATCACGAACTAACATGCTAAGAGTACCGGAAATAACGCGGGAGCAGGGAGCGGCGGGGCTGTCCTTTGTCCCGTGCCATGCTTAGCTCCTGACAGGAAGTTCTGAGGCTGTCAGATGTTGCTGGCTGCCTGCTGTCCACACACTGGGGGGATTCATCCTAGGGTGTGTAGTACTGCCCCCCCCCCCCCCCCCTGGTGCCGGGCTACTCGCAGCGTGCAGAACCGGCTCTAGCCAGCAGCAGTGCATGATGGGATACCATGCTCTATCTGTGTCTTTCTGGAGATATGCAGCGGAGGAAACGAAATCGGGTTTAAAACTGGAAAATGTTAAGTCTAAAAAACTGGACTCGTTTTGACCCCAAAACATATTTTTTGTAATAATTTTTAAATGAAGAAAAAATATTATTTTTCCTCAGTCTTTTGCAATTCTGTTAATATGGTGCAGCTGTTCTGCGTTTTCCGCACTGGACTAACCAGGTCACTTATTCCATTGCACCTTATTATTGTCTCGTTTACTTGAATATACTCTGTGTTGCTGGTTGGTTATAGCCCTGTGTTAATACTCTATGCAGGTACTTCATGAAATTTAGTGACTGACTACACCAGAAGCAGGTACTTGGGTTGCACATAACAAACAGAGTTGATTCCGATTCTGCAAACAGCAGGCTGGCATCAGATTTTAGTCATTCCTGTATCTCCTCATGAACGATTAACATGGGGGAACATGGCCCACCTTCCCAAACTGCTCTCTAACCTCTGCAAACCTGACCGACCTCAAGGCGGCAATCACTGAAACAAGCTGTCTGCTCTGGCAGTACCAGATCAAATCCATTTCCTTTTGGGTTGTCCCTTTTATAACCTAAGTGGAGTGACAGGTTGGAATTGTGTGTTATGACAAAGTTGCTCTCACACTGAGTTGTCCTTTTCACCCCACAGAGTAAGACGTATAACGGCAGGGGAAACATGCCAAGCTATTACATGAACACAGGGGTCAGCAGACTTTACTGAAAATAAGATCTATTTTCCTATATATGACTGGCTAAAAACCTCATTTCTGGTCTCATACATCCAGGTTAGTCCTCTCGATGTCTCGCACAGTCAGTATGCCTTGGGTTTGACCACGAGTAAATGTGTCCGACATAATGTGTTTATAAATGACATCTGCTTTCGGATAATGGAATTTACAAAAGCTTTAACAAGTTTATTAAACTTGGAGGAGGGTTTAATGTTCATGCAGAGCAGCAATAAGCAGAAGCTCACATGAGCCGCGGTCTGATGTTATTGCATCAGATCGGTCGTGTTGTGCCGCGGCTGGAGAAAAATAAAAATGAAAGTCCTTCGGTATCATCAAAAAACAGGTCCGTAAACAAAGCCCGCCTCTGCACTCCGAAAGCACTGGGCTCCAACAGGCAACCCATCAACAGCCAAGCTCTGGTTACCGGTGCGAATCTACGTGTCAGAATCAGCCCCGGGGGCGGGACAGTGAGCGTTTGCAAACAGAGCAGTCTGGGATTAGCATGTGGGGCTCGGTACTGGAATATCGATTCCATTGATCTGAAAGTGTAATACTGAGAATCAATTCTAATCTTCAAATGTCGACTGCTCTATCCCGTAATTTAAATATTTATAATAATTTAAGTAGCAGGACAGGAATTTCAGGGACCATAAGAGGGAGGAAAGGAAAAGGTGTTCAGGGGTCCAGACATTAGGGGGGATGGATGGATGGATAGATAGATAGATCCAATAGCTTATACATACAAAAAGCCCATCCATCCATCCATTTTCCAACCCGCCTTTTCCTGTCAGGGTCGCGGGGGTCCGGAGCCTATCCCGGAAGCTACGGGCACGAGGCAGCATACAAAACACCACCAAGGAATAATAATAATAATAATGATAATAATATGAGTTACCACTGACAATAATAATAGTATTGGTAATTAAAAATACAGAATACAGTTGTTGTCTGGGGCTGATATAAGCAGTGAACATGACCCATCCCTACCCCAGACTGACAGTGACTGGGGAGCACTGGAGAGGGGGAATGTGACCCCTAAGCGGCGAGGCACCATGAAGCATCCAATCAAGCAGCAGCTTGTGTGTCCTTTGGCGAATGTGGGCTGAATCAAAACAGCAAGGGAAGCAGAATAGGTGGGTGGGGGACATGAAAGCTGGAACAAACTCAATCCTCTGTGCGCTTCAGCCTAGATACATGGCTAGATGCAAAGACGCAGTGAAAAGAATGTCAGGGGAAGTACAGAACTGTAGAGAATTCTATGGTAATGGCTCAGAAATAAACAGTGTGGCACAGTGGGCTGTACAGTGTGTAAATGTACACCGATCTGTTGATGTGCTGGAAACAGGAAAAATGGGCAAGTGTAAGGATCTTAGCAGCTTTGACATGGACCAAACTGTGATGGATAGAGAACATCTCCAAACTGGCAGGTCTTTTGGGGTGTTCTCAGTATGCAGTGGTCAGTGCCTACCAATAATGGTTGAAGGAAAGCCAACTGGTGAAAAGGCAACAGGGACATGTGTGCCCAAGGCTCATTGTTGCTTGTGGGTCATGATCCAATCTCTGGATCGATCGAATGTATCCGATCAGATCTCCGTCTTATCGAGCACCCGTGGGATGTGTTGGACAAACAAGTCCGATCCCTGGAAGCCTTACCTTGCAACTCACAGGATTGAAAGGATCTGCTGCTAACTTCTTAGCGCCAGATACCAAGGGACTCCTTCAGAGGTTTTGTGGAATCCATGCCTCATGGGGTTAGAGCTGTTTTGGAAGGGGGACCTACCCTATATTAGGCAGGTGAGTTTAATGTTATGGCAAATCTGTGTGTGTCTGTCATTCGCTTCCACTCTTCTGGTCTGTGTGCGGCGTCAGGTGTTCTAACACGTGGCTGCTTGAAAGGCCCCCACTCTCCATTAGACTAACGTCAGGGAGTGGATTCAAGTGCATGATGCCGCCATGTAACTATTCAAGCACCAGATTTGTGGCGGCGATCGAACTGGTGTCCATCAGTCATGATCAATCAATACTGCGATTCAGGGCATTTATCCTGCTTAGATCTCATTGCAGGTTCAGGCGCACCTGAAACATGCACGGAATAGGAATGCCCTATATAAGGGTGCCTAGTTTGCCTGGGACAACAAATCTATGCAGTCTTGTTTATAGAACACAGAGCTTAAAGCCACAAATCAATCCATCAATCAGTCAATTGGCTCGTCAACCTGGAGAAACATACATAATGGAATAGTGTTTAACTTGTGCATCGATAAAAACTTGGGATCGACTAGGGGAAACAATTCAGGATGTTAACGAATGCTTGCGGTGTGCGGCAAACTCTGCAATCGTGCGCTTATAAAAGGGCACTTGGTGATAATATGTGTGCAAGTCCACTTTAAAAGGTCAGTTGTCAGACAGTATTGAGAAAATACCAAGAGAAGGGAAACAAAAACAATAGCTAAGACTTGACGCGATAGCGGAACGTCATCGCTGACAATGTTGAGCAAATCCCATTGCCGAGTTTTCCGCTCTGCTGGAGTTGGCTCTGGAGTGCTAATAGTCTTTGTAAGAGGCGCGCACGGAGACTGCAGGTATTACCTGGCCATTCAATCACCTAGTTCTAATTAATCAGGCTGGGTTTTATTTCGGGCCTCTGAAATTTTGCAAATTTCACACAACAGAATACCAGGAAAAATGACCAAGGCGAGGTAGATAAAACCAAGCCTAAATGACTAAAATTAAACATCGTGCAACCTATATATCAATTTTGAAAAAGTACGGGTAATATATATTCAGTGATAAGCTTTACATTTTTGCCCGTCTGATAAAAAGCTCCATCAAGCCTTTGAATATGCAGTGGCGTAAGCACAAATGTAATACTTCTGGCTGAACCACCTAATGAGTGTTTTTACTTTACAACTTGCTTTGTCATGCTTTATAAATGGGAGACGGTCAGGCCTCTGTAGTCAGCGACCTTTGGAAAGCTTTTAAAACCCCTGCTTCTGTTGCTTTATGGCAAGGCGGCTTTGCCGGGAAGCGAATTAGCAGGGCTGGCTACCGCTAGCTTCTGGCAGGGGCTGTGCATTTGTCTGGGGTCCGGCCTCTGCCGAGACCTGCCCAGACATGTTCCAGCAGAATTAGAATTCAGCACAGCCACGGAATAGGTGCAGATCCCAGGGAGGTTGTCTCCCCCCCCCCCCCACCCCCTTTCTGTTATTCGGTGCCGCTACAGTAAATGGATAACCTGTGACTGAAAGGCTAAACAAATAAGCCACGGCTCATAAAGGTCAAGGCACTTTAAATCTGTAGGTTTCAAGCCCAGACGCGACGATGAAAACACAGACATATCCGACAAATCACTTGAAGCACTTAGAGCTCGTCTATCCATTATTGAGGCACAAGAGGTGGAAAGAGCCTCAGAGTCGATGCTGGGCATCCCCGAAAGGCCATGCACATGTGCACAGGAACCATGCAGCGGCAGACACTCTGAGTCACCGGGAGACAAAATCATAACCTGATGGGAGCCACCTGAAGAGCAGAAAGCTTCACCTGAATTGTGCTACTAAATGTGTACATGGTGAAATTATCAGTTAAATTCTTAAAATTCCTGATTTGGACACGTATCTAATGCACAATCCTGCTGTTATATGGCTTGGATAATTTTGGTGAATAGCTACATACTTGCTTCGTCTTTATTTGTTTGTTTTTCCTACTCTCTGTCCAGGTCTTGTGCCACTTTCCTCATTTGATTGGACGAGCCAGAGAATGGATAGGAACAAAGCCCAATCAAATGCAGTCAAATAGGGCTATAGCACCTGCCCAATCTTTCTCTAGCCAATCTTATCCTACTAAATAACCCCTACCGTACATTTGCTGACCTAATCTTATCTACTCTTACACAATTTTTCCCCATGGTCAATTGATTGATTAGGTAGGAAGAGTCTTTTGCACAAGAGACAAAATATAAATGTTCGGAATTAGGGGCGAGCAACGCGATGGCTACTTTTCAAAGAATTGCTTAATGGCCCCTAAGACAGACCTGAGGCTCCTGAATCGGCTGAAATTATTGATGTCTTGCCGTAATAAAACGGGGAGGGGGTCCCCGGGGAAGCGGCATTAATCTTAATGCTGGAATTCATTCGTAAACAGATTTCCTTATGTTGTTATTGTGATGTTCGTTATGATATTATACAGATGGTGGCCACTTGCTGATAAAGCAGTACATGCAGTACATACATAGAGGGGCTTCAGCTCGTTAGCTCTAGGCATCATCTTCATCGTGTGTCACACAACAACAGGCCCATGCAGTGCAAATAAGAAACACACACATATACATATACAGTATGTGTGTGTGTATATATATATATATATATATATATATATACAGTATATACACTCACCGGCCACTTTATTAGGTAAACCTGTCCAACTGCTCGTTGACGCAAATTACTGATCAGCCAATCACATGGTGGCAACTCAATGCATTTAGGCATG
>JAODKL010000047.1:12296460-12314708 GCA_026780765.1 Petrocephalus schoutedeni
GGCAGTTCTGAAGGCAAAAGGGGGTCCAACCCGGTACTAGCAAGGTTTACCTAATAAAGTGGCCGGTGAGTGTATATGTATGTATAAATGCTGCCTGATGAAAACCCTGTGTCCACATTTTGATGATTGAGACTTTTTACTACAGATGGAACACACCAATTCTACTCTGTGAACTGAGAGCGTTTCATATCTTTCTGTAGTTAACATTTGTATTCATGATAGTTGTTCGTATGGGTTATTTTATATTGCTAATTTTAAGAGCTTGACATCCATAACTAGATAGCTAGCTAATGTGCATCACTATTAATTGCGAATATAAAGCGAGAATTACTTGTATCTTGTTGACACTGACATATGTGCCATGCTGAGAACAATCCATGTAAGTCCATTTAAAACATTAAACTGGTTCTCTGGTGTAAAGATTTGTACAGTATATGTAGTGCTACTGGTGTCGTGTTACGTTGTTTTAGGATTACTTTGCAAAGTAGTTTATGAGAAAATGTGGCTGTTTCTATGGGGGCATATTCTACATCCTACTCTACAGACTGCAGTTTATGATGCATAAAGATGGTAATAAGTAATATGTAACAGAACAATCCATTTCCTTCTATAAATATGCTTCTGTCTTCCATTGTTTATACATAAAATTCTACCTTTATTAAAGTATCATTCTGTCAAAATGAAAAAAAAATCATGAAAACTCAACTTGCTTTAAATTTATTGTATTGTGGCTGGATTATTCTTAGACCCTGTATCTACTTAGTGGGACCATTTGCTGGAAGAGACTTGCAGGTGTTGAAATGTATCCAATGATATGGCTCCTTGTTTGTAACTGAGCCCCTGAAGTCAACTTGTAGCTCAAGCAGAGGATCTTAATTTTTTTTTCACACATCATCTGGGGATGGTTGCCCACGTTCTTCACTGTAATTTTCAGTGAGCGCACCACCTTCTAAGATGGCTCTGGCCGCACATGGCTTGTAAGGAACTTATACTTGGCGTTCTGCAGAAACCGCATCCAGTGGGGCACTATATCAAAAGGAATCGAATTGAAGTGAACTCAAGACAAGCTGCAGTGCACTGGGAAGATTACATCATTTGGTTAGTGCGGGAACCCCCGGAGGGGATCTATTATATGTGCGGGAGGGGGTTTAGGGTTGGGAATTACTGGACTGCCAGTGTCTTCCACACATTATTTCACACTTCCGCTCCTAGTATAATGCAGCTGGGACACCGGGGGCATATATAGGGTGGGGCCACAAGGATACTGAAAGCTGAATGGCTCCCAGAGTGTCACTCAAAGATTCAAGACATATTATTGGCCAATGATAAGGTATGAATTCCTCTGTATAAATTATGGTACTTTTTATGCATTCCTAGAATTGCCCCAGACCACTGCTGAAGAAAATGAGAGAAACACGTTGCATCCTACAAACTCGACAATTTCCTACATCAAATTCCCACCTTGCACAAGCAAGGGGACCCACACCTGTTAGTATCATTCTGAAGACTCCCCGTGTCACACACAGATTTATGAATGTAGTTGTCCAAAAATACAATAGTTACAAAAAAGATCTCTCTCAGTCAGTCGTGGCCAGGGGGGAATTTGCAATTAAAATAGCCCGGGGGCCGCACAGCCTTTTTTCCCCACCTCTGAACCCTGTTGCTGTGGCAACCGGTTTCTGCCGGCAACGGGGACTCCGGTTTTGCCGCCTCAGGTATGCAGGGGACTGGAGCCGCGAGGGGTGCTGGAGGTGGGCGGCTGGGAAGCGCTGCTCCGGACGGCACCGCGGTTAAGTAAATGTCACCCGCTTGTCACCCGCATGGATGAGGAAGCCCTTCCTGCCCTTTGGGCCTGTAGCACAATATCTCCTCACTGTCACACTGTTACTCACTCAGCTAGTCACTTATATTAGCCGCGCCGCCGCGCCGTATCGTAATGGAATACTTCAGGGTGGCCGCTAAGCGCTGGTGAACGCGAGTCCCTCAGAGGTACTCGGGTGACTCGTACGCTCGTGCCGGACGGGGGAGAGCGAGCTACCAACTTGATCCCGGGCCGAACTCAATCTCCGTCAGCCCATGAATCAGTAGCTGGCTTCCGTGACCTAATCAGCCACAGTTCCCACAGAACCAGAACACATGGCACGAGCAGAATGGAGAAATTAACATGGGAGGCAAGAGGCTTCTCCTTCAGAATTACACGCGGTAACTCAATTACACTCAGCTGTCTCCAAGCACTCGCCTCACATCACCCCCACAAGCAATGAATTAAATCTCATATAGACTATGCAGACATTCATGAATGAAGCCATGCATAAATATGTATACACAATATAAACCTTAAATGTAATGGTCTGTGAAAAAAGCAATATCTGGCTTCAGGGAAATCAGCGCCACCTGAAATCTGATTGGTCTCTGGAGCGCCCCCTGCCCTGTAAATCACCAATTCACAACATATCATTGGCTAATGATAAGTATGGGCTCCCTTATGCCCCTCCCCCCCACCTTAAAAAAATCTAAGACTGATCCCATGATGAGATGAGACCTGTTTGACACATGGCACAGTTCTGACCATATAGATCCCGAGAGCTCTGACAAAATGCTCAGGCAATAATTCATGTTTATGCTTTTCTGTTCACATTTGTAGAAATAGGGAAGAGACAAGCACGTAATGGAAACATTCAGCAGAAGACCTTCCTTTGTGTGACAGCACATTATTGGGTCATATTTAATATTGATTCATTAGAGAGCAGAATGTTTAATTTTCTAGCAACTGGAAGCGGCGTGAGAATTTACTGTGGCTTTGTTAACAACACAGAAGTGCCTTTTTACAATTTAAGCCATATTTTAGGTTATATGCAAATAACTGGAGCTGAGTGCTGCATTAACATGCTTTTGATTAATTATTATGGGATATTCAGAATGAGTATGGTGTTACCCAGTGTATTCAAGGGGGTTTGGCACGTTTGGTGTTCAGGCATGGAGCTTCACAGACCTCCCACAGGAGCCTGAACACAGAGGAGGCTGGACTCTACCTGCTGTGCATACCAAGCACACTGTGCTGAGGGGGGAGAGAGCCCATTTGGGTGCTTCCAGGGTAGAAATGTGCAATTCCAATGGCTGACAATATATATATATATATATATATATATTTGTTTTATTTAGCTGGGGCTCTTGGGGGTGGTGTGCAGCCCTGTCAGCTAGGCCTCTGTGCTTTTGATCAAAAGGTCATTGGTTTGAATCCCCTCTGAGGCAGAAAGTCACATTTCCATTGGGCCCTTCAGCAAGATCCATAACCCCCCTCCCCCAATGGGAAGTCTCCGAGTCTCGAATCTAGTGCTGCCTGGGGCAGGTGACCCTGACCAGATCAAGCTGTCAGAAGATGGACTAATTAGCCTATTGTAAGAGGCTTAGATGTAGATCCTTTTCAAAACGATCCCTTAAGGAAAACAAGGAAAAGTAAAAAGGATGTTCAAAAGAATGCCAATAGAATCACTAAGGGCCTGCAGGCTTCCTGGCCTCATCTGGCATCCTTATTAATTTTTTTTACAATATGACCCAAGGTGAATCGCAATTGCTTTCATTGTAGGGAAAATAAAAAATCACATGTGCATGTTTTTTCAGTTTTAAGCAAAGTCTTTTGGCAAAGCTCTTCCGTTGTCTGAAATCATATCGATTATGGGCCGGGGTGTGCTATGGTATGGGGATGATTTTCTGCCCATGAATTTATGAGCCATAGCAAAAATTCTGCAGGGGAACCTCAGGCCCTCTGTCTGTGAGCCACAAATGGGTTCAACACCAGGCTAAACATTCTACTGAATCTGGAAAAACGGGATTAAGAGGAGCAAAGGGTCAAAGCTCAAGTCTCAGCTCAATGTAAACATTCCAGACGGAGGCATGTTTGCTAAACGCTAACTGAATTCAGTTTCTCTTTTCTCTGCTTTTGAGTTCCAGTCACGTTGCCTTTCTTTAGATTAAGAAACACCAGAAAAAGCCACGAGCATTCTGCTATTCAGGTTAGCCTCATCAAATACTGGAGCTCAGTTTAATATTTGATGAAAGACAATATATATGAAAGACCTTTCACATACTTTCAAGGATCACAGGCCTTATAATCGCAGACCCAATACCGTACATTAAAGAAGGATCCCGTGGTGCGGCACAGGCAACTAGACGGAGTCGCTACAGAGCGGGAGAAAGTAGAGGCAGGAAACTTCGAGAGACGCAGAAGTTTTCTGACATCAAACTCAGGGGTGAAAAATGAAGCTAAGAGTCACATTGGCATGATCGGCTCAGCCGGATGTCAACACATAGGCAGAGCGAACTCCGTGGAGATCGCAGAGAAGTTTTAATGACCAGGAAAATAGGGCTCTGGGATGAAATTGCGATAAAATCGACAAAGAGCGAGCACCCTGGTGCAGTGCGATGTTTCTGCACACAGCATTGCCTTCTTTGACAGCTGGGTGAACTGCTTGAGTTTGTTTTGCATATTCCTTCCCTTTACAATCTTTGGTAAACAATTGTAATGGTTATTGACCCTGATTTCGTTCCAAATTCTTAATTTATCATTATTAAGCTTTTCAATGAAAGAAGAGCACAATTCAAATTCGCACTGAACACTGCTGGTAATTCATTTTTCTGTATGTATTTATTTCCGGGCTCTTAAGGAACATGGCGGCACTCGTTTTTTAAGCACTGCTAGATTGCACAGAAGTCAACAGATAAGAAGTGGAGAGGCTAGCAATAATTTCATCCCGTATAATGAAAATCATGAGCTTTTTATCGCCCCTTGTCATAATGGCTCCCAAGATTCCTCTCCAGAAGATCACTGCCATTTCTAACCTCTGTAGAAAGTCACCCATAAAATACACATTGCACCATTTAGCTGTTTATGTCCAAAAGGAGTTTATGATTTTCATGCCCTGGATTTATTTATTGGGGCCAGCAGCTGGAATGTACAGCGTCCTTCCCGGTAAGCATACCAAGATTTTTCTGACTGCATTTTACATGAACATAAGATGCTTCAGAACCCCTGTATGAACACCAATATCTATCTATCTATCTATCTATCTATCTATCTATCTATCTATCTATCTATCTATCTATCTATCTATCTATCTATCTGAATATCTATCTGAAGCTGGCTCACCCTTAGTCACTATAATAAACAGCCTGTACTCTTCTGGGAAGGTTTTCCATTACATGCTGGAACATTGCTGGTGGGATTTCCTGCCATTCAGGTTGGGTATTGATGCTGGATTGATCCTCTGGGTGATCTGGCCTTTCTGTGAGCTGAACAGCTGAGCCTGCTCCCAGATGTTTCCACATCACAATCTCTCCACATTGACCAAGGCGGCTCTAGCAGGGCAGAAATGTGGACAACTGACTCGTTGCAAAAGTGTCCAGTGATCTCCAATTGACTAACCTCTTTTGTATAAACACCCATGCATGTCTGTCGATCTGTCTATAATCTACTTACGCTAGTCAATGCAACAGGGTTCTGTATGTATATGCATTGTAATATTTGTCTGATTTCATTCTAGTGCCTATTTATTATTCCTCAGATGTCATTATGAGCTGAGAACAATAGAATAACATATGTTAGCCCGTTGACTTTTACAGGTTGCCAGATTGGCTTCCATGGTTGCTGGTGTTGCTGTGCCTCTTAAGGGAGACTGCAGTGCGTCTGTGAGATACAGGAGTGCATAAATGGGTCAAGCCTAAAGCTATAAAATATGTAACTGAGCGCAGTAAACGCTGCTAAGTCTTTAGCTTGGAGAACGGATGACGCTGCGCCGCATTGTCACTCCGGAGGGAGCTGTGTGATTGATAAACAATGCCGATGCGTCACCCCCACGGAGGGGGACATATGGTCCCCAGGGGCCAGCTTCTGCCTCTTTCTGTCTCGCCTCCTGCGCCTCCTTCTTGCTGGTGACCTGAGGTGACCTCACAGAGGATGCACCGCCAAAGAGCAAAGGCCGTGTCTGCCGTGCGATCTGCCCACGCTCCGGTAAAGATCCCTTCTCCCCCGCGTCGCCGCAGAACTGCCAGAGGGGTCAGCCTCGAGGCGAGGGGTGGCCGACATGTCAGGCGGAGGATGCTGGGTCCTAGTGCAGTGGGAGTTCAGCACCAGCATGTACACCTGCCATACCAACATCACATTCAGAATAAGTCACAGGCTGGCTTGGGTCCCGACAAGCTTAGAAACGCGGAGCGAATCTAAAAGCGTGCGCGGCGTTTGGCTTTTTTGCTCAGATGTGCCTAACAGTTTTAAGCAGTTATTTGAAGAAGGGGTTATTTTTACTGCATCATAACTGTAGGATGAGATGGTATTTCCAGATTCCCTGAATGCTGCACCAGCTGCCTTTTGGGGATGGGAGAGGGGAGGGCGCAGTACCTGTGTGCACAGGACAGGGGCGTGAGGATCTGCGGGAGGTGCCATTGCCGGATGCTGTCCTCTGATACCAGCTGAGTCCGTGCTGACTGAGAAACACCAGCCTCCCAGATGGGCTCACTGTACTCCTGTTCCTGTTTGGCTATGTTGCCCAGAAGTGAGGGAGGTGGGGGCTGCTAAAAATGAGGTGGAGGTAGTTCAGAGCCCAGTGGGGGAGTCCTGGGCCCCAGAAGGAGCACATCGCTGACATCTGCTCCCAGTTCCGGTCTCGTGTTTTTCTGTCCTCTCCCTTTTGAGATTTGTCGTGTCGCTGTGTTGGACCCCATGTTTGTGTGGATGTCTCATCTCTCCCTATAACCCCCCCACCTACCAGATGCGTCTGGATAAACAGATTGGGGTGCTGTGCTCTGTTTTGATCAAACGTGCATCCGAGTGGGACTGTCACCTTATCTACGCAGGTGTTAGGATGAAAAGAGCAGGGAACTACCTGAGACATTTGCCCCCAAACATAGGGGGTAAGTTTTACAGGTCAGTTGGGGCTGGGGGGTTAGGGTTAGAGGTAGTTAGTTATATACATTTTCCTCCATGTTTGATGTTGTCCTCCTAAGTAATTAAATGCATAAACAATGTAAAATTAATGCACAGACCATGCTTTCCCCTCAACCACTGAGCCGTGGATCATTTGGTACCGGACTACACAGAAAGAATAAAATAGTTTATTTTTTTAATTTCTATTTTATGCTGGAATCTGTAGGGTGTTTCATTTTGAAAAATGACCAGATCATCTATCCATCACTTCTGTGTATAATGATATAAAACGGTAGATAGCGCGTTTTTGGACATGCGTCTGCACGGCCGCCATATTGGTGCGGTCAGCACTCCTGTCACTGATACCGCTAGGAGAACTGCGGCAGGCACATACAGCGTTAGGGTGTACAAACAGACAAAACCTTGAAAACAGGCATAACGTTTCACAAATAAGTGGCAATTTTATTGTATTTTGCTGTAATGTAAGTTAGTGAGCTTGAGCTATGACTACAGACTATCCTGAAAATGATCTGACACCATCGCGATGATGGCTACCTAATGAAAACTTTGAATAACTATGAATAATTGTTAAAGGGGTAAATTAAGTTAGAGTTAAGTTAGAGGTTAAAGGGGGAAAGTGGGGCACTAGGGTTAAATGTGATATTTATTGAACAGTGACCTTATTAACTGAATAGTTTACTTTATATAAAACTGTCAACTGGAATGTATTTGTACTCAACGTCATGGTGTTGTATTTACTGAAAAATCTATTTGTGGGTTGTATTTATTATGCTTTATTATGCACGCACTATGGCCGGTCCGTGGAAAATTGACTTGAAACCAGTCTGTGGTGTAGAAAAGGTTGGAGACTGCTGCTCTAGAGTCCTTGATCCTGGGTCTATAAAAAATATTTGAGCTTGCAACAGCACAGATCAAAGCCTCTGCAGTCCCTGGGAGCTGCTCCATCACTGCCCCAGAAGCCTGTGGTGAGATCACTGCACCAAGAAACATGGGCAGAGGAAGATACACAAGCTGAGCTCCTGAAGACCTCCCCAACACGTGGCTGGTGACCGTGAAGGGTTCCTGCTTTCTAGTGAGCTGACGCTAGCCACAGAAATTCCAGACAGAGTTAGGGTGCAAAACTATTAAGGCCTACACAAATAAGGCGAAGCATGAATCCAATAACCAATCCAAGCCGAGAGAACCAAAAAAAAAGAAAATACAAAATCAAATAATGATCTCTAATCCATGTACCTTGGGGGCTCTTTGAAAGCAGCAAGAGGCCCACCTTCAACTGCCAGCAAAGCTTCAGTCCAAAACTTCATTCCATAACTACTCAACATCTACTGCTGCCTCTTCCATAAAAAACACCCAGCGGGGCAGAAATACAGCTCCTCTCTCCATAACGACTAGATGAAACCACCCCACCCTACTCTGGGACCAGATATACCGTGTTATTCAAAACTTCAGATAGAGGGGAAAACAGAAACAACAGATAAACCGAAATACCCAGAAACATGTCCAGGAGCTAAAGATGCACACTGGCCA
The DNA here is from genome assembly GCA_026780765.1 of Petrocephalus schoutedeni. Lineage (NCBI taxonomy): Eukaryota > Metazoa > Chordata > Actinopteri > Osteoglossiformes > Mormyridae > Petrocephalus > Petrocephalus schoutedeni. The sequence goes on from JAODKL010000047.1 coordinate 12,304,928, forward strand.
AGGTACAAGGGATAAACCGGTGTGAGTTCAGCAATCCTCACTGGCTTCTGGCCTCATGGCCATCAGTCTGGGATATGGCCAGCATTCATACCTTGAGTTTTCTCATAATTTATACATTGTCCAGTTACTGTATACTATTCAGTCTCAGCCATTATCTTCTTGATATTTCAGCCTTGCCCTGTTACATCCTCTATTCTTACTTAAGAGTTCCAATGTCAACTGCATCAAGTCAATGATTCCGATAACGGCACCGGTTTTGAGCCCGGCCTGTCAAGGTTGGCGCCCATCTGGCCCTGTCCCGTGTGCCCTTCCCCCATTTCCTGTTTGCTATTGCCCTTGTGTGTTTTCCCTGCTCCCTGGGCTGCCACATGGGTCGCTGGGCTGAGTGTGTGACTTATGGGTGGGCTGGCATCCCTTTTGTAATGAGCTCAAGGCTGGCCTGAGGCCGGTATTACCTTTTGTTTATTGTTATGATTTAATTTTATCCTCTGGTGTCTGGTATTGTTAATGTCTTTGCTTTAGAGTTAATGGCTAATGAGTTAGTGGAGTTAATGGTTACCCTACCCGCACCTTGTTTATGTTCTGTTTTACTTGTTTTCCTAGTCTCTCCTTGTGTAGATAACCCTCATTGTTAGTTACTGTTTCCTAGTTCCTGGTGCCTGTTAGTTGTAAATTATCCCACCTGTTCCTTGTTGCCCCAGGTCCTTAGTGATTGATTGATTGGTTATGGTTCTTACCTGTCCTGCCTCATGTCTTGTTAGTAGTTGTGGCTGTTTCCCTGTTAGCTGTGTGATTATTAGTTGCAGTTATCCCCTGTTAGTTATTGCAGCTTTCTGTGTTCCTCCCTGCTTATAGTATTGTTGTTTCTGGTGTTGCTCCCTGCCTTGCTTTCTGTTTTACCAGTTTAACTTTCACCCCTCGTGGTCCCTTTGTTCTCTGTTTCTCCCTCTCTGTGCCGTTTTGTAAATAACACCCTGTTTTGTTGGAGCCGCTACCTGGATCGCCCCCCCACCTTTGTCATGTCCTGCCGTAACGCCGTCTCGGTCTCCCGCCATGCCACCTTGCCAGACCCATGCCCTTGCAGATCTGCATCAGGGCACCTCACCAAAAACCACGACCACAATCACTGATGCCAAATCACAGGTGACACCCGGATTGGGCCCAGATCACAGGCTGCCATCAATCACACCACGCACCGCCGTGCCAGCTCATCCGAGCGGCCGGCTGGCTGCCAGCTGCTCTCAGAAGCCCCTTCTCATGGGGAGTGTTAGCTGTAAGGGAGGTACAGGAGGGCAGATTGCCAATATCATGACGCGATTCACTTTCCCTCGCTCTAGCCATGGTGGATGGTGATGAAAGCGCCTGACACACGACGGGACCCGCTGGGTCGGTCTCGGGAGCTGCCTTCTGGCGTCAGCTTCTCCTGATGTTGTCAACGCTTATCCATCAGCCCGGCATGGCGCCCCGTCTATCCGGGGGAATGGGCATCGCCCCCAGACTCTGTCTGACGTGGCAGTGGTGGTGTGGGTGAGGGGGGGCTGCTTGGGAGCCGGCGTGATACGGCGCCGCTCCGCTGTGCCATTGCCTTCCTGCAGCTTTTGTTGCTAGTAGGCAATACGAGCAGATCTCTGTGCTGCCAGTGGACCAGGAGGTGCCACAATCATTAATAAAGCAGACCCCAGGTCATAATACTCCAGCCTTTGGTGGGTCCTTATGCTGTAGTACGCTGGCACATGGTACTGAACTGGCCCAAGTAAAGCAGTAAGGCTAGCAAGCAGACAAGGTTATATTTGTTTAACAATCACCACTTCCAGGAAAGTCCAGGAAACAGGAGCATAGAATGTTTCTGCCCAGAGGAGAAGGGCACGGGGACGGACTATGCACATGGAAATGATGCTCACGAGTAGAGTCCACCTGGCGAATCCGTATTCCTGAACCAGGCTTCACTGTGCCGACCTATGTGGGCAGTGCACACTGTCCTGTTTGGCACTGAAATGGAGGCTTTCGGGGGGAATAAAAGGTGAACAGGCAAATGAAAGAGAGACTGGGGATGGAGGGATGGAGAGGCAGACGGTGGAAAAAATCAATACCGCGAATTCGGGTGTCGTTAGAATACAATAAATTCTTTCCGTGCTGATGATCATTGGAGTGGCCAATTGGAGTTCTTGCACAGAAATTGGTAAATAAAATGAACCAATTTACCCCATCATAGGCAAAAATACAGAGGAAAGTATGTCATTAATAACAAGAGGCCGGCGAACAGCTGCCGGCCTGCTTTTATCAGGGAAAGGGTCCCATAAATGTGGCCAAATTACACAAAAAGAAAAACATTTTATGGAAACAGGGGTGGTAGTTTGGCAATATATCTGTGAGAGATGTGTGTGGGGACTGACCCAGTGTTATTGTGTCTTTGGGTACCTTTCCAAATAACTGGATGGATGCAAATGCCAGTTTCGTGTTGCTACAGACGACACCCCTAAAACCCCGGCTGTGATTCGGGAGGGGGAAGCTTCACGGGCTTCTGGTCCCCTGCAGTGCAAACCGCTAAAAAACCAGGAAAGAAATAAAAGTCAGCTACTGGAACTAGTCATTAAGGTCCTGTGTCTTTTGGACCAGAGATGAATTATACTACTTATCCGGCCTTTTGCGGGCTGTTTGTCTTGATTGTGTGCAAACCCTCGTTTGGCTGTGTAATATCTCGGGGACGAGGCGAAGAGCCTACCAGAAGTATAATATCCTTCTTCCTCTCAAAGACGGGGCCGCCGGGTATGATCACATGATGTCCGTAAGACGTTCACCTGACAGCAGCCATTGGATTTTTTTCTACCACAGAATTTTGTCTGGCTCAAGCAGCATCGTATAAGTTTGTGCACATCGAGGAATGCGTGTCGGTGTTATCGATTCCCGTTATCTAACCGCTGGGATGCATTAGGGGAGTGATGTAATGCTTACGGCTACGGCATTCTTCCCGAGGCCTCGCTGGTACTTGCCGGTGAGACGGCACATATACGAAAAGGCCTGAGGCCTTCAATTAAACATGTGCATTTAGTGAGGCAAGTGAAGAAAGATAGAGGGAAAGCTTAATTGGCGAGAGTCACGGAGAGCCATGAAGCTAACATAAAGAAACTGAGATATGCCTTATATGGAATCTTTGTGCCATTCTCCTAGTAATGTCAATTAAATTTCCTGTTCATCCATCCGTTTCCAGTCATTTTTCATCCAGGTATCTGTAGCCTATCCTAGGAAGCACAGGGCACTAAATGAGGTAGCTATACTCCCTCTGGACTGTGGGAGGAAACCGGAGTATCCAGAGGAGTCCCACATGAACAAGAGAGTCGAGGCTGGTTTCGAACCCCGGAGGCATGAGAGGACAGGGCTGAGCTACTGAGCTGAATCCTATTTATTGGTACCTAATCTACTTTGCATATGATTGTAATCCCTGTAGTCACTGTAGGAGTCGCGGCGGTAAATTTGACGCCTGACAGTTCTGGACCAGAATTCAAATTAGTGCAGCTAAGTTCTGGGGCCTTTCGTTGGAAACGGGCTCCAGGCAGTAAAGCAATAATGCGGCGGCTCTGATGCCGGAATCTGACAATGCCTGGAGATCCCCGCCGAGTGTTTCTCGCGCACCTCAAGCCAGAGCGAAGGGCGACAATAAGGGACTGTAAACGTCAGGAAGAGTGCCACCAGCCCCCCCCACCCCCACCCCCACCGCGTGTCTCAACGGATCGAGCTAATTACCGTCGCCAGTCTCAGCATTGCCAGGAAACCGTTCTGCGGTTCTCATATGGGACTCGAGTCTGGCATTTTTTTTTTTTATTATAAGCCGGCAGTGGAGGACAGACTTCACTGCTTGTAAACGAGCGCCGGCAATCTGTGTGCGGGGAGGAGGGGGAGCACGTTTGACGCGGAGCCTGGCATGTCCAAGACACGCCCACGTGCAGGCAACGAGCTTTCAGAGATGCCTCATTATCCTGGAGAACGTCAGCGCGGAGGCCTGGAGGCCACCCAAAGCTCGGGTGGAACCGGCTGGCTGACTGACCGCTTCATTATCTCCCCGAAATCTCCCTGTCACTTCCCAGTATGCTGGGCCTGGCTGCAGCCGCTCTCCCTAACAGGCTGGGGGACGGAGCCGGCGACCATGAAAAAAGCCCACCTGCGACACATTCAGAGACAATGGGAAAGTTTATCTCACATTGTCTTAAAATGACCCGCTGTCGACCAGCTTAACCTTCCCCTGTTAACTACCCGCATGCTATGTGCACGGTGAATGCATTACCCTCATCCCGGGAAGGCACTTATCTCAGTTTTTACAAACTGGGACTTTACAGGAGAAGAATTTGCCTCTGGCTGAAAGAGATGGCGACTTTATCTGCTCTCGAGTTCCTCTGCGACCAGCATTTTTCAAACCCATAGCCTGGCATGCTAGGTGGAGGATACTGGGCTCATTTTGGCGTGCTAAAATAGGACCGGTATGACCATCATAATTTCACTGAACTCTATTGATCATCTTAGGGCCGTGGTGCTTTCTTTTGGAAATGTGCCCATACCCTCTGGATGCTCCCTCTGCAAACACACGTGTACCACAGACACCGGAGCAGTTTGCCGTAAGAAATCTGCCTCCCTGTGTAAAAGATGCCATCTACAGGGCAAAGACTTCCTGGGTGTAGGCTGGTCCCATTGCATCCGTAGACTGAAGGCACTTTCAGCACCGATAAATATTTACTCACTGGCCATCGTTCATGGCAAAGGATATTGCTGCCTTGACGAATGATAAAGCAGACAAGAAAATCACATGGCACCTGAGCATTCCGTAGAGCCAGCCATCAAATGGCTGGAGGTAACTGACGCTATGGGTAACCTTTAAAAGTGATATATCGGCGCTCATCCGCATGGAGGCGTGCGGGCGAGAACACGGAACGGAGCAGGCGTGCTCGTAAGGCAACTCCGGCCTTTCATCCGTGCCCAGAGAAGCCATCCTTGGACGTCCTGCTGAATCGGCGGGATACTCCGCTCTGCTGCTTGACTCCAGGAACAGTTTGAAAGCGGAGCCTTTTCGGTAGGGTCTGCCAAGCTATCGGCCCTGGGGAGCCTTCTGAGGAGTGCAGGGCGCAATGAACTGCGGCTAGGAAAGATGAAGCTAGAAAAAGTGTTATCCTCAGCTAACCGTTATGATATCCGGCAGGGGAATAGAGGCATAGAGTCATTCCGCAAATCTTTGTGAATTCAACCTTCAGCGCCACCTTTGCGTTAATTTCTGAACAAGGTGGATGAGTTCCTTAGCGCCCGCCTCTCCAGTGGACTTCAGATACTACCCGATATGCTGCTGGGTGAGACAAGGACCGCGGGAACGCCGACGGGTGGATTTCGGAGGTGGGAGAGCCATCGATGAGGCCTTCCCTCTCTGCCGGGTTGCTCGGTGGTTTCTCAGAACCACAAAGCAGCCTCGACACCTCTCGCCGCACGCCGTGCGACGTCCTCGGTGGAGCACACCTCCCATGGGGACTCGGCACTGGAAGAATGGCTTAAAGAGGCACATAAGCTCAGCGGCCCTGATCTGCAGTCCGCCGGCGCGCCAGCAAAGGGCAGGTGAAGGCCACGTCTCGGCTGCGGGCGCTTGTTTGCGTTCCGCTGATTGGCAGGGGTGCCATCTGGGGAGCGCGAGGGATTACGTGCAGCCGCCTGTCCTTGGCTCCGTCTCGCATTAATCGACTGTCACGTTCTGTCCACTGTTGAGACTACGAATTTCCCTGCAGAATTCCAGCAGAAGTTCCAAATGCCTTTCAACACATTTTTTGGACAGCTGGACAGCTCTGCTATAACTGAGTCCTATTACCATAGTACCAGCATTACCATCGCTAAGTAAATCAGGGCTGGAAAGTCGGAAGTGCCTCCAGGGAATGTTTCAGTATCATTATATCTTATTATGAAGATGATGGCATGACAAGCAATGACAGAGTTCTGAGGACACTCTCGTTAAAGTTTGAGCTACCTCAGCTTGCGTCTTTATTTGTATAGAGAGTGGGAACATGTAGGAAGTTTCTGCTGGACTTTTTATCATTGCATACGAGGGGAGGGGGCTGAGGAATACAAGATGTGAAGACAGGGCGAAGGAGATGTGAAGCAGCTCTATTAACGGGCAGGCCTGCCACTGCGCTGGGAAGCTCATCAAAAACTGAGTGCTGCTAACTGGTTGCTGGTGCGCTCACATCCTTGGGGCACTACATATTTACATATATAAGTGACACGAATAGAGAGAGCACTGGTGGGCGAGGAGGCACTGTGCTGACACCCAGGCACTCTTCTCAGACATTCTACCTTCCCCAGAAGTAGCGGGAGTGCCCCGGAAATTGACAGCAGCTCCCTGGCACCCTTGGGATACCCCTCAGGATACGGCTGCTGAGCGTGTCCCAGGTCGTCAAGGTTACAGGCCCCGCCCTGGAAGTTCTTCTGTGTGATTTTGGGGAAAGCAGCATTTGCAGGCTTGCAGTCTCTCTGCCCAGCCCTTTTTTTGTGTTTTATTTCCTATGTGCCTATTTGCTTGGAGCAGCAGGGAAGCCGCAGAGAAGCGTCGCCCCGCCCGGCCGTGGATAGACCGAAAGAGACAAATAATCAAAACTTTGAACGCGACGCCCCGAAAATAGCCTGCGAGCTGCCGCCACCTTTTACGGCGACATGAGGCAAGAAAAGGGCCTCGCAGAAACCTTCAGGCAAGGAACAAGGACGAAAGAAAATAACCTTTCTCACAAATAGCCTCTTGACATTTAGACGGCTCAAAAATAATCAGCGGGATTCTGCATAGGCGGGGAAAGAAACATATATTCTAGAGATGGGTGTGAGGCTCATTGTTGGGGTGTTATTCCGGAACATGTTAATGTCTCTGTTTGTTTACTCTGCCATTTTTTTCCCCCACTCTCCATGAAGAGCGTTATTATTACACCGGTGAGACCAACCTCTTCAGGGCAGCACCGGCTCGCCGCTGCAGGAAAGCCGGGCACGGCAGTGAGCCGCTGGTCCTGAGTGTCCCTGCAGCATTAGAGGCACAGAAATCCAGCCCAAAATAACCCGGGCTGCGGCCATTCGCGCGGCTGCTCCCACCGCGGTGTGCGGCTCAGATCTGCCACTCGTCTCCTCTGGGGAGGCAGACCTCTGTCCCCTTTTGCTAATTATCTACCTCACCTTTTTTAATCCACCACAATCAGAATCACAAGGATTATGTTTTTATTTATTTTTTTTAAATCTTCACCGATTTATCTATAGCCGTTAGAGACCACCCTTTCGCACACTTCACCGCGGCCATCTCTGGGAGAGGAGGCGTGAAAACCTAACAATGGACTTCTAGGCCATTTTGGCGAAATTCAGTGCATATCAATGCAATAAAAATAGCAGAAAAACAACACTATGGCTAAAAGTATTCTTGATGGGTGTTGCAGTGTGCTCATACTGACAGGCGCTGGTTGTTAAGATAGTGGTGATATGAAAATTATGCCATCTGTGGATTAATGACGTTTTCTAAAAGAAAGACAATAACATTGTAATGAGCTAATAAGAAAGGTACAGATATGTAATATAGCAATGGTATGTTAATATATCCTTCTTTAGATCTATCCTTATATGTGAGACTGTGTCAGCTAGTGCATTTAAATGACACCAGGAAGGCATGTATAATTGGTGAGGACATTTTTGCATGGGGCGTAGAAGATGGCCCGGATTTTTGTCGTTTTGCAGGCTTGCGGTTGACTTCATTGCAGGAGGTGACGCGACGTGGAGCAGAAGGGAGGATTCACAGCGCTCTGGTGACGGCGCTGCATTTCAGCAGGCAGACATCGAGCAGCGGAGGCATCCGCCTTCCGCGGAGCGCCCGCCGAGAAATCGACGAGGCTCCTTCCGCACCCTGTCGCCTGGGAGATGCCCTTTCTCTTGCATGAGTGGTCCGGGGCCCTGTGAACTCGGTCTGCCCCCACCATGTCTCCTGTGAATTGCCCCCCCCCCACCCCCAAAGGGCGGTTGAATGTGGAGCTAGTGGAGAAGTCGTCGCTAATCCCAGATATGCCTCCACTCCCACACAAAAAGAGGGATGGCGTCTCTTACGTGGGCCAAAGGATGGTAATCAGGTACAGAAACATTTCTAACAGTAGAAACACTTTGAAAAATGCGAATGTTCAGTCATTCACTTTGCTCCCATTGTCTTCTTTAAAAAAAGGTGATTTAAGAGAATCCATTTCCTTTAAAATGATCTTGTACAAAGACCTTTTTAAATAAGACAGGGTGTGATTCTTCCATTTTCCCCCAATTTGAACAGCCCAACCTAAATTATGTGACTTCACTATTAGCCTAGGACTGTGGATGGGGGGGAAAAAAAATGGCTCAACACGGGTTGACCAATCACGCGGCTGCCCCCGGAGCATGTGACACTTACTGTCATGTTCACAGTGTAGATCCACAGGAGGGCAAGAGCACAGCGGGGGTTAGCTAGAGGAAGGGAGTTATGGGGGAGAGCGGGGGGGGGGAACGCTAGAGAAATACTGTCCTACGGGGGATGAGGCACAGCCATTTGTTTTCATTTGTGGGCGAGTAAATGAAAACAAAACAGCGCAGACACGCGGGTGAACAACACCTTCCCCGCTGCCAGAGCTGCCTCCCTCTCGCACACACACACACAGCCAGCACACAGAGCACACACACACCGCTGAAGAGCACCCGCGCTACCGTGCATGCTTACCTGCGTCTGTGCCTCTCTGTGCACTGGTTGTCTGTGCGTGTGTGGGGCTTGATGCATGGAGCCTGAAATGAGCAGCTGAAGAGCAGGAGTGTCCCGCAAATTGGCCTGGGAGTCCCCGGACCCGGGAGCTGCTCTGCTCCATCCATCAGCATGTCAAGGTGTGTGACGATGGGTCCCCGTGGCGAGGGCCCGGAGGGGGGCCGAGCGCGCAGGTCCCATCCTCCCGCCCTCAGTCTACGATAATGGGACGGAAGGGGTCCTTCTTCACAGCGGGCCGGCTCGTTACACACACGATGGCCCATGGCGTGGCGCTCCGGTGCAAAGGAAAGGGGCACCGTGGAGCCAGGTCAAGTCCATGGAAAAGACCGGAAAAGACAAAATTGCAACTTTGTCTTTTAAATTAATGTATGCAGGCAGCCATCATGCAACCTTAACATACATTCATATTATTCTCAGTTCTATAAATTGTCTGCTGGTTTTCCTTTAAGCATGTAGTGTATGGGCTGTCTAATTGTTAAATTAAGAACTGCCCGCCCCCCCCCCCCCCCCCGGGGGATTTTTTCTGCTGTTAGATCCAACCGATGCCCTTCGGTCGTGCTGCCAGTGACTGTGGAATCTGAGGGCATCACACAGAGATAAACAATGACATCGTCTCCGCTGGGATCTCCACCAGCTTTGGGCAGTAGAGGAGACTTACAGTAGCTGTGTGTGGGTGTGTGTGTCTCTGCGCCCACGCAGACAGACAGCCTGTCAGCATAAAGGTCATGGGATATATGCACACGCAGCTCATTGATGCACCTACACGCCCCACTGGAGACTTCTGGGCCTGAGATCTTCAGAGGAGCCGCATAACGTCTGGAGATGGCGATCCTACACCTCTACCTGATCTTCTGGGTTAAATAGGTGCTACTCACCTAGCAAACCCATGTGATGCATTGTGAGCCACCCTGGCAGAAAAAAACATTCCTAAACATAAAGCTTGTTCCATCCATCCATCCATCCATCTTCCAACCCGCTTATCCTGTACAGGGTCGCGGGGGGTCCGGAGCCTATCCCGGA
>JAODKL010000047.1:12315000-12337730 GCA_026780765.1 Petrocephalus schoutedeni
ACAACGGCACGGGGAGAACATGCAAACTCCACACACATGGAACTGGGCCGGATTCGAACCCTGGTCCCAGAGGTGTGCCCACTACCCACTGCGCCACCGTGCCGCCCCTAAAGCTTGTTCTCAAAGCCTATTAAGCCAAACCTATGAACCTTTAACGTTTGATGTGAAGCCCTTTCGGAGTGTGAGACATTATCTGCCAGAATTAAACACCCGATGTGTAACCTGCCCCAATGCTCCACCCACCCCTCTGTGATCTCAAGCCTGTTTCACTTTTAAATGCTTATTTTCGTCTTTCCACCAAAACGCTTCCCCTCTCTGTCCCCAAATGGCTCCCTGTCCATTCCCCTGAAAGCATCGTCTCCTGGTGCATGTGTGTACGCGCATAGTACTGTATGTAACGCATGACATGTATGGAGAAATGTTTGCTGTATTGTGCATCTGTCAGCTTTCTGCATTGCATAAAATATAATCTATCTATCTATCTATCTATCTATCTACCTACCTTTCTATCTATCTATCTATCTATTCACTCACTCTTCTCTGTTGTGTCTTATATCTATTATCTGTCTGTGTTATGTTTGAGAAACAAAGCAACGATGCAATGAAACAACATCCAAATCATTTACTGCAAAATGCTTTAGTTCAGTTCTCCTTCTCACCCAACACAAATGAACCTCTCCAGACCCAAAAGCCAAAATCTTAGCGTGCAAATGCACCAAATGTCTCGGTGCAACGCAAATACATCACTTTGCCAGTTATTTCCTGTTTGTGTGGCTTTAACAATTCTGACTGATTCTCACATGACCCTTTCTGAAGGTGTCATTGTTTGCGACGCATATCCAGCGTCAGCTCTGCTTGGGTCCTGGCTGACGCATCGGGGGCTATGGAAGAGAGCAGCACCGCTCTGCCGCATGTGGTGGCCTTCTGTTGCAGTTGAAGGACGGTTCTCGGACTATGTGACAGGGAAACCCAGTGGTGTGCGGCCGCCTTCTGCTGGCACGCCACAGAGCCGCGTTGCCCGATGCCTCTGGATCCAGCTGAAGTCTCCACGGAGATCCTGCTACGAGCTGCCGCTTCTGATCTCTTCAGAATCCCGCAGCGAAGCCCAGTCATCCCACCGGTAGTCGCCTGATTTAGGAATGCCCATCTGTGCAGAGACACAGGGGCTGATTGATCACGGAGGGCGCGCACGGATCCATCCAGGCTCTCGTTCGTTGAGTTGTTTCTGTCTCTATCACACACACACTCGAACACACACTTGCACGCACACTCACACGCACATTCTGCGTCCCGCTCCGGCAACCAGGAAGCAGATCAGAGTGTCAGGATGTAGATGAAACTCTGGGTTATCCATCTTCAATTAGCAATTAGGGCAATTAGGCTTGTTAGCGAACGTCGCAGACGGAGACCGCGGCCGTTCCACTTCCCAGGCTGGAGGCCAGAAGTGCGTTAAAAAGCAGACAGATTAATCAGAATGAGAAGCTGTCAGGGTTGATGAACAACCTTGTGCGTCAATGTCTTGCAGCCAGAATCCCAGAACCTTCAAATTCATTCTGTTCCGTCCTTTATATTGGGATGCCATAATGCTCATGGCATCCGGGTTGATTGCAATCAGCCAAAACATCATTTTTATACCCTGTCTCTCTCCGTCTTTACTTTTGATGTACTTTTTTGGATTGCCTCCTACAGCATGGGAAGTAATGATCCTTATCTCAGGAAAGATGGTCCGCTGACATTTCAGACCATGTGGGATATTTTAATCGAGCCTTTAGCGCGCCTCAGATTTAGTGCCCCTTGGCTGGTTCAGAAGAAATACTTCTCAATGCTCCCTTCGGTGACACGTGACACAATCCAGCCAATGAGATCGAGCCTAAAAACAGGCACGCTGAGATCTCAGTTCATTCGTAATTAAGATTTTGCCTGTGTTCCAGACAAATGGCTCCATATATGGGAACGGCAGAGGCTGTAGAGTAGTCAGAGCAGTAAATCGGCACGTCCGCAGTTATTGTAAGGATAACAACCATAAACAACCGGCTGGCGGCCCATTCTCAGCCCGCCGTCGAGGTCAGCTGACCTGCTCCTGTAACCATGCACAGCGACGGTGGGTGACGGGCTCCAGTCCGCTGCTCAAGCCGTAAGGATCCTTCCAGAAATGCCGACCGGTGCCAACAGCTGCTGCACGCTGATCGTGATTAATCCCATCTCCCTTCCAATGCGCCCACAACAGGGAGAAAAACGCACGACAGAACTTTGCTTAAACAAAAGGAAAGAAAATCTGCAAAGGCTGCGTATTCAATCCCAAAGAATATTAGTGACAAATGCACATGTGCCCAAATGATGAACCAGTGATCAAAAATGACTGTTTAGCCGCTCTCTGTACATGTACCTTTCTGTCAGTAGCATTACTATTGATCTTATTCTGCAAATATGCCAAATATACAGGCACAACCTTGTCTGGCTCTAACAGCCAGCTCAGTGTATATTTTCTGTGTGAAAAAAAAATTGTTCATGTAAATTAATGAGAGAAACAGCAGAAAATCACACAATTGATAATCACTGCTATTTCAACACTAAATGGTGAAAAACAGACCTGGCAACCAAGATGTAGCGATACTCAGCTCCAGTCTGAGGCAGACAGTGTCCTCCCATCTGGACAGAAAGTTTGAGGTTATGGGTTAGACTCAGGTGGTTAAATGAGATGATGAAAAGTTCAGATTTCCTATTTTTCCTCGCTTCACAGAGTGGAAAAGGTCAAAAAAGCAAAGCTTGGAAGTGGAAGGTCAACTTTCAGATGAACATGAGCATCAAGCTGAGAAGGCAAGGACCCCTCGGGACATTTTTAAAGCCTGATTTGGTAGAAATTGGTCAGGGTCCATAGCAGGATCCATAACTTTGCTGCACTAGGGACTGACGTGCCCAGAAAGCCTTTACGATTGCCATCAAAGGCCCACGTCCGTGAAATATGACCTCAAAATTAACCGAGGCGACAAGCCGCTGGAACGTCACCGAGAGCTTCTTATCTGATCCACCGGGCTGCACTGAAAGTCGAGCCCCAACGACACCTGTCCCTCTCACCGTATCTGCATATAGATGCTGGTTTTGTTAGCATTTGCCTGAACCCGCAAACCTCAAGACACCGTTTCAGCATCTCTGCCTGTCCAAGCAACGTCACGCTGAGGCCCAACGTTATTGCGCTGCCCTAAGCGAGGGGAGGTAGTAGATAAACATGACACCAGCTCAGACCCTCCAAACACTCCCCCGTTCCATGCCAATAATAATACCTAGGCCTGCTTGGGTCAGCACACATAACTCTACATACTTAATAATGTGGTTACCATGGAAGCCACGAAACGTCATGGGAGGGTCTGGTGGACGCTGGTGGGATTGCTTCACCGCGACGTGGAAAGCGAGGCTGAGAGGGAGGGCCCTTTAATGTGAGGAACACAATGAGCACGGATGCCAAAGGAGATTAACGATTCCGACACATTCTGAACTTTCTAGATCTAGAGTACTGTGAGGAGCCTGAAAGTCCGGCTCTGCCACTAAATATATCTCTCTACCATGCATATTTATGACACATTAAGCTTGGAATTAAAATTCAACGATTGCTTGAGAATCTCCACAGGAATGGAATGCAGCGGAAGCATGCTCCCGCTAACTGCTAGCCCAATGACATTCGTCTGATAAATGGTGGATAGTTTTTTTCGTTTTGTTTTGTTTTTCTTTTTTTGAGCTTTTAAGATTAAAAATCTCCCAAATGCAGCAAATGTGGGAGCAGGGATTCATCATCAAAGGGAGATTTATCTCGATCTGAGGTGTGAGATTTATTTTAATATGTCTCTGAACAAATATTGATCGCTCAGCCTTGCCCGGCCCCCTCACCCACCATACTTTATTTTCTTGCGACAGAGACGCCGCCCTCCCCAAAATGCGACCGCCATTTATTTCCGTCGCAGATTGTCGCGGCTGTCTCTTTATTTATTAGTTGGACCTTGTCGCTGATTTAGCGGTTTGTAATAGAAGACAGGCGGGGCGGATCGCAAAGCGGCTGATTAATTCCACCCGGCTCGCCGTCAAGGGGCTGCGGGAAGCCACATAGACTCATCTCGGCGGCCCTGTCGCGGCTCCCAGTGCCACTTTTACCAGCGCTTTCCCGGAGGCGCCGGATTTGAGTTTTTCCGAGGTGGGGATGGGCTAGTGCTGGCTCCGCCCTCTCGCGGAAACCTGAGCAATCTTACGGCTTCTCAAGCTTGAATCATGACGGATTATGGAGAGGCTGACCTCAGCGGAAGCTGCCACTATAACGCCAACACTGCGTCGTTGTTAGCTGGATCTATAACCCATCTCATTATACTGTTTAGTTGCTTAGATCAGTGTTTTCCAATCCAGTCCTCGGGGACCCAGAGACAGTCCACATTTTTGCTCCCTTCCAGCTCCCTGCCAGACAGTCACCATTTTTTTCTCCCCTACATGGGGAGCTGGAAGGGAGGAAAAATGTGGACTGGATTGGGAAACACTGGCTTAGCATCCAAAATATATATGGATTCTTAAATTAGTTAGCAGTAATGTTTAAGTAGAGGATTATAACAAGGTCCTCTGTATAGTTCTTGCCCAGTATTATAGAAATGATGCTTTATTTGCATGAGTACAGGTACAGTGGAATGCTTATTTTTGCACACACACACATAGCTGAGAGTGAAGCTTGCGATCCATGTGCAGAGTCAGGCCATTTATCCAGCACCCCTGCAGCATTTTGGGATGGGGGGTTAACGACCTTGCTCAAGGGCCCAACGGAGACACGGCAATGGATGGGATTCGAGCCAACGACCTTCCATTCCCACGCACAGAGGCCTGCCCCGACGAGCCGAACCCCACTCCTACAAGGCCTATATTTATTTTCTTTATGCTCTTCTTGAGCATAAAGACAATCTTGATATTATTCAATATGCATTTGTATTCATGCACTTTGTCCCTTCACTGCTGTAGCCAACGAATTTCCCTCCCGCGATCAATAAAGTATATCTTATCTTATCTTGTAGTTTTCTTTGTTCTTTAACTCTGGGGTCACTTGCCGCATAATACTGCCTCTGTGTCCGAGAGAAATGTGGAGCTTTATGGTGGACTTTGCATAGCACCGGCATTGTAGAGGCATCATTGATGACTTTCATTGGACAGTAGTAGCGCGGAGAAGTCCATCCGCAGCATGGAGAGAAAAAGGTTCATGCAGTCAGCACCAGTGTTGCCAGTGCAAGTCCAGTGAATTACCCACAGCTGTTCACTGCCTGTGTACGGCAGCAAAATATTTGGTGGGTGTTGATCTATGTGGGACCCATTAGCCCGTGAAACGGGGGGTGTTGCATGCCTGTCTAATTAGCTCACTAATTACATTCGCTTACCCCTCCGGAAAAGCGACATCATGTACATAACAATGACGGAAGATTCTGGAGATCTGACAACATATATCTACCTTGCAGACAATCGAACGCAGAGTGGATTTATTATTTTTTTTTTGACTGTGACAATTCATCCTGTTTTATGGCGTGTTCATACAGTTTGACGCTTCCTGGGAAATTGGCAGAGTCGGCTCTGTTTTTCAGAGGTAACCTCCTGAGATTGCAGACCCCGGGAAACATGTCCGCTCTCGCAGCCGCGGCCAACGTTATTCTTTCCAGTGGCGAGCTCCCTGGCACAGGGGCATGCCAACAGGACACTGCTGGTGCTACAACTCCATTAAAACCATATTATTACCCCATTAAAACAAAATTACCAGGTTTTGTACAGTCCACTGAAATTCAGTAACTTGGGCTGAAATCAGAGGCTCACTTACAGCTTACCCCTGGACAGCACAAGTTGGCTGTGAATGGCCAACAGAGGGAACTAATCCTTCACGGACCTCCTTTAGGTATCCAAGGGAAAACAGTACGTTTCCAGGGCAAAGGAAATTGCACATTTGTTTAGAGAGTTATTCATTATTGGTTTCAAACATGTTTTTCTGCTCTTGCCATTTAAGGTGTCCGACTAAATGGGAAATTTACATTTGACACTTTTATGCAAAACACCTTGCAATAGAGGGAAAGGTCACAGTTGATGCAGGCTCTCCAAGATTTGGACCCATAACCTTTGCAGTGTTAGCACAGTGCTGTACTTGCAGAACTATGGGACCACATCCATGCATTCGGAGATAACCTCACATTATTCAGCAAGCGAGAAGCGTGAACCGTCAGACTGAGAACAGATTCAACATGCTTGGGGAGAGTATTGAATTAAGAAATGGCTTAATTTAACAACAGTGTTAGGTTATGGAAATTAGATGGTATCATGGAAACCACACATCTCCCTATCATATTCTGTTTGAAGCCAGTAGAATTGTTATTATTCTCTGTGATGAAATAACTCTGTGTGAGATTACAAGGATTACAAAGGCTGATCCCTAACCTCTGACAATTGCCTTGTAGGGTCTCCAAGAGCAATGCTAGACAGCACCTGAAATATTGTCTGAAAGATCTCAGACGGTCTGTGGAATGGTGATGTGTGGAAAACATTCATATATTCAAGAAAAAAAACAAAAAGCTGAAGAGAGAGAAAAGTTGAGAATGTGCCATTTAGGAAGAGGTTTATTAAATGAATGTTTGCACAGCTTGGGAAATCGGCACAAGTAAAAGGGGTTGTCTTTCTGTCCTTGAGAGTTCTTTGGAAATCGAATCCAGCTGAGAATATTACAGCAAAGCTCCATACTTTCATTGTTGGGAGACAAAGACTTGATGTTTCATAGATGTTGAAATAAAACACTCTTGATGGATGAAAACCTCCAGACCGAAACTCAGAAACACACACGCTATTTCTGTACCTCTCTCTCTCACTCTCTCTCTATCTTACACACACACACACACACACACACACAAACCTAATATCAGGTGTTAGAACTGTAAAAAACAACCTAAAATCAGACCAGCAGTGTTTTTTTGAATTTCAGACATTTTGTAATCAATAGCTGTCAGTTACCGTTCAATTCTATCTCCCTCTCTAGATGAGAAAGCCATTGTGTATGTATCCAGTAGCAACTGCTTTTTTGATCCCCCATGTCAATAATGGATCAGTTCTACAACCCTGGTAAAATGTTAAATCGAGCAATCCTAATGCAATTATGGCAAATGACAGGGAACCAGTCCTACCTAATTAAATAAGAATAAAAATGTGCATTTTCCCCAAATATTAAGTGAAAGGCTGCCTTCCTTGGCACTTATATGGAAAATCTAAGCACCTGTAATGAAGATCAAACCAAAACAAGACATGGGGTAAAAATGTGATTTTGTTAGGGTGGGGCGATCATCACATTTACCATGAGCTGCAGGGGAAAAGGAAAAGGTTCATGCCATAAGTGGTGTCTGAAATCAAGAGAACAATTCCCCGACTCCACCAAAAAAGAGAGAGAAACTGCCTGTGTTGCTATGCAACCGCATTCCTGGGACTGAACTATGATGTGTCTTATTAGACAAAGATTGATGGTTCCCTTGGGAAACCGCGTGACGGAGGTGTGACCGTATCACTGGGTCACCAATGAGGCAGTCGCGATAAGAACGAGAAGCATCTAATCACCCAGTAATTTGCGGCAAAACCCAGCTAAGGAAAACTCTGCCGGTCATAACATCGTCTAACCTTTGCTCCAGACATCAGCTATGCCGGCAACTGCTGGAAGGCACAATTGTCTGTTCGCCTCTACACCACGTGCTTGGCGAGAACATACTGTTCACAGGACAGACAGCCATAAACATTCAGTGCTAAGGAGATTCTTTAATGAGGTTATCTGACGTGAGACCTAGTGCAGTAATTTCAGGACAGGAAAAACGTCAGGAGTCCATACTGGGCGTGGGCTGTGCATCAGATATGAGCTGTGAGCACGCAAATGCATCCCAGGCACACCGCAGAATCACAAAGGCGAGATGAAAGCAGAAGGAAAAGCCGTCAAGAAATATGATTCAAGGATTCGAAAGCTTTATCGTCGTTTGGACAAGTATGAGCAGAATGAAATAATTGCTGGCGTCCCTCCCTGCAGACTTAAACAACATAGCAAAAAAGAACAGTAACCCGTAATAGCAGAATAGTGAACAATAGCATGCAACATCTACCCATCCATTCTCCATTCCTGCTTGCCTTGTGCAGGGTCACAGGGGTCCAAAGCCTAACCCAGATGCAATGGGTGCAAGGTGGGGATTAACCCAGGATGGGGTACCCTCCCATTACCAAACATGCAATATATGATATGTACATTATATGTACATATATTGCGGGTTCATATATGTACAATGCACATTATACATACAATATATAATAACATTGGAGAAAGACAACAGGGTGCTGAGGTTAATGTGGCTGTGATTAATAATTAACAGTGATAAGTGGGATTAGAGTTATCTGTATGTGTATAACATTCTTAATACTGGCAGAAAGAAGCTGTTTCCAGAGTGGTGAAGCCTGGGTCCTGATGGATCCGTAGCATCTTCTGGAGGGGAGGGGGAAGAGGGGGGGGGGGGGGGGGGGGGGGGGGGGGGGGGGGGGCTCTGCATTTGGAATGCAGTACAATGAAGTAGAATGGACTTCAGCGCCTGCAATACTCAAGGCTTGGGAGCTCAACAGACAGACTTTACAGCATTGTTTAAGTTGAGGGAAGTCCCATAAAGATTTAAGAGTGGGATTCTATGTAGCTCAGCTCTCCTCGGGTGGAATAGTACGGCACCGGTGAGCTGATAATAAAGAAATTCAAAGACAGCAGCATCTGAAAGGCGCAACAAGGTCAGGCAGCAGTCAGCTTCTTCGAGGGAATAATATTTAAATGTAGGACGAAAGTCAGGGCACGTTTAAATCACATGGCGGTGTTTCAAATGATATCAGGAACATTTATTCAATTGTTGTGGGTGGAGAGAGGGTACATGACAGGAAACTTAAGCAGACGGGTGCTTAACCTGGCCATGATGAACAATGATGAACCGAGCAAGTTACTCTGGACAAAAGCACCTGATAAGAAGCCATAAAATCTAGTAAAAATCAAAATGGTAATGCAGATGTGAGGTATGTTCTGGCCTCCGTCCTCCAGGGGGCAGCATGGATGTCTGGCGTGTTTTCCTGCCCATGTTGAGATTTGTGGCCCAGTTTCCCATCTCACTCTCCAGGTTTCATTTGTCTCCCGGAGCCGCAATGTTCAGCACACTCCCACATCTCAAGGTGCTGCTGTCTTCATTCGGATGCAGTCTGCAAGAATCAGCCCCCCACCTCCCCAAACACACAGAAAACCTCTGTGCCCCACTGCAAATTCATCTCCTCTCCAGATTGGGCGCCATGGTGAGGGTGGTGGTGAGGGGAATATAAGGAAAGGTAAATGAAACAGCTGTCCTGACGGCATCACGGCGTGGCCCGGGCCGACTCTCCCCCAGCGCCTGCGAGACAGCATCACAAGCGGCTTCATTTTTTGTTTCATTTATTTTTCCAGGCCAGGCCTCTCAGTGGATTTATTTTTTTCCTTTTGGTGTCCCGGTGTCAACAGCAGTGAGGTGTGCTTTGAAAAAATCCTAAAGACCCCCCCCTCTTATTTTGGCCGAGTTGCATGTCTCAGAGCATTTGGACCAGTCCCAGCATTTGAACCAATCGGTGAACGAACTGGGATGCGGCTGGGTGGACCAGCTGGCCAGGCAGAGATACCATTGAGCTGAGGGGCTTTTATGGGGAAAAAATGGCCCCACAGCTAAATAAAACAGCGAAATAAATCACCGTGTGTGGGGGGAGAAAGAGACAGCAAACGAGGAGGGAAAAGGAATTCTGCTTTCATGCTCTTGTGGTGTCTGACCTTGCCTACATGGGTGGTCCCAGATAAGTCTATGCACTGAACCACTACACTGTTAATGCTAAAACAGTCAGTGTCATTTCCAGCACATTTGCACACAGGTTGTATTCAGGGGTGCCATTAGGGAGGGGGGGCATTAGGATGATTCCAAAGGACCTTGGGTGACAGGGGCCCTAAAAAATTTGGAACATACTTAGATTGGTCTAGGATGGAGGTCCAATACAACATGCTTTCCTATTTATGGTGCAGGACAGATGACTGCAAAGGACGATTTAAGGAAGCAAATGGGCCAGGGGATTCTGAAGCTCCGGAAGGACAGAAACGGTGCATGAAGGGAGAGAAGATGTTGCATGGCAACATGTCAGAATGGCAGCAGTGGAGGAAATGAAGTCGGTCCAGTGTTCCGGCATCAGGTGCTTGTCTAGTCTGATGGGAGAATGGGGTTCGAATCCGGCTTCCAAATGCTCTGGGGGGGGGCCCGAGTGGCGGCCGTAGCGGCATTTCCACGGACGCGGCGTCTGAATGCGGAATGAGCCACCTGTCTGGGCATCTGCTTCGGAATCCGCTTGGCGCGAGCGGGGTTGAGATGTTCAGAAGCCTGCCTGCTTTCGATCCTCCTGCCAGAGCTACGCCGTTGCCAGGAAGAAGCCGGGCGAATGAACAAAACAATAAGTTCCATTCTGCAGCGATTTGCAAGTGACGTGTAGAGATGCGTGCCCATCCATCTGGGTCTCCGTCTCCCGGGTTCCTTCTCGAAAGTAGTGTGCAGCCGAAAGGCCAAAATCGAGATGCATTATGGGAATTTTTTTATAATGTTGGATAAAACACTATATGAACAATAATAATCTCCATCCAGGGACGTCAGAGGGGCCTGGATACCCAGGCAGATTAAGGCAGCCCCAAAACAGAACACTTCAAAGGGGTCCCAAAAACCTACCTGTATTTCTTTTGACTGAAAGTGACCCCCCAAGCTTGGGGCCCAAGTTGACAGGGGGGCTACAATTCCTGGCGAGGGCCTTGCCTCGATCTTCCATATCGCTTATCAAGCACTGGGTCGCAGTGACAATATTGCCGTGCTCTTATCCATCTGTCTCCCAGCTGCCTATCCAGGACCACCCAGAAGAGCAGAGGGCGGAGACACGCTGGACAGGAGACACGCAGGATAGGAAGCCAGTCCATCACCACACAAACACAAACTCACTCATAGTCTATTGCATTAAGGACGCCTAGTAGTAGAAGCATCACTGGATGTTTATGAAAAGCTAAGCCTTCACTAGCACTGCCCCGCCTAGTAGCCTAAGTGTATGTCTTCGGACTGGGAGAGGAGGAGAATGGCTTCCATGAATGCATTATAATACTGCAGTGCATCTACTTGTAAATCCCAGTCAAATCCCAGTAAATCCCAGTTTCTCGTAAACTCAGCCTTTTCCCAGATATTTCAGCCAGATTGTCTTCCCAGTCAGCAAGAATGCGATGTGGGTAGCTTCACGATTTATATAGCACTCCAGTAAAAACAATAATCATTATGTATAACAAAAGATCCTAAAATCTTTGTTTGAGTTCACTCACTGGAGTACTACTCGGTTATCTGGGGACAAAAAAAAACATTTTGTGGCACCAGTCTGGTCCCAGTGTCACTGCTGAGGAGAGTCTAAGGTATACATGTAAAGTACCAGAGAAAAGTCTGGGCACACCTGCTTTTAATGCATTTGTCTCTGTTTTAGGTGCAATATTCGCCTTATAGTAAAAGGCCTCAAGGCAATGAAGTAATACATATCAAATATCACAATGGCTAAGTGTTCAACATCTTAAAATGTTCTCAGACCTTAGACTCTTCAAAACAGCCCCCTTTTGATTAGATGACATCACTGCAGACTCATGGCATTCTTTCCACCAGCTGTCAGATGTAGCCACCCGGAATGCTTCTGCAATGGAATGCTTCTATTCACAGGATAATACAGCACTTACATCACCTCGAGGTGTTCTCGCGGCCATTATCTTGTGGAAAAACAAATGATCTTCAGTAGGTGTGCCCAGCCATTTGATTGGTCCTGTAGCTTCATCTCAGGTGCTGCATGACATTGGGAAGCAGGAACACGGTAACGCCCTCCCTAGCAAAGTGTTTGCCCAGCCTCTTGAATTATCTACCCACGGAGAAGCATCCCTGGACTCAAAGTAGACAGCTGTTTTAACACTGGAGCTCACCCAACAAAGCCAAATGGCCACCCTAGGATGGCATCCTGGTTAAGCCCAGAGGTGCCACTAGAGAGTTTTGGGCCCCATGAAAGTACATCATATTGCCTGATAGGACTGCAGACCCATAAAGCAAGGAAGAAGCCCTTTATCAATGAGAAGCAGAGAAGAGCCAGGCTGGAGTTTGCAAAAAATTAATTTTGCATACCCATAATTTGAGAAATGAGTGAAACTAAAACATTTGCTGTGTTCTCTTAATTTTTTTCCCAGAGCTGTATTATAAAAAAGAATTGCTTTAAAACTAACCAAAATGCACCATTTTAAACAGATGCATAAGCATGGACTGAACCGAGCGTGTGTCGCCACACTGTCTGTCCATGCATCCGCTGGCCAGCATCCTAACTCAGTCGTCGTCTAGAACCGTTTGGTGGTGGAGCTGTGAGGTTTCTCTCTACCAAAGACCCCTGTGCTGGGTGAGAAGCTTTAATCAAAAGTCAAACATGGCAGGGTTGAGTAAAAGGACGTCTCTTTGGGATTGTTCTTGTGCAGCCTAGGGCTTGTCCCCTGCCTCCCTCTTTCATGCTGATGTAAATTTGGGTCTTAAAGCTTGGCGATGCGTTAAAGCGCGCAGAGACGGATCCTTCAGCGACGCTTGCATAATGCATTAGGTGTTCAGCCTAAACTACAACATCACCTGTGAGGAATTCATTTCAACGGGGGCAAAGAATGCCACATCCTGTGCCCGGGGGTGGGGGTCCCCTTAAGCCTTTGTTTGATTTTTGGCAGAACATGTTCAGTATTGGAAATGATGCTGAAAGCACCAACTCTTTTTTACAGGTTTAAGGGCAGAGGTAGCAGAAAAAAATCTGCATCAAATAAACACTACAGGAGATACAGTTTATACCAATCCGGTGTGGCTTTTGATATATTTATGCTCACCATTTTTGTTTAATGAAATTTGTAGGAAAATGGAAAATGTCATCTTTCAAGACATACTCAATCTATCAGTCTTCCTGCTTATACAGAACATTATTCTGAACCTGGAGCCAAACCCAGGAGGCACAAGGCAGAGGGGAATACCATTGAAGGGATGTTAGTCCATCACAGGGACACTTCACTTAAGCATCACGCAAGAAGATATCTGCACAGACACGGAATGAGCACACAAACTGCACACACCCACACACTCCTGGAGGTGCCGCGATTGCCCATAAGCCACCAGCCACCCTTCTCCGGTAAACGAGGAAGGCCGCGTAATTCAGTAACAGATATGCGAAATGAATAACACTAAGGCCATGCGGGTGGGCATCTGCATGTCTATGATTTGAGTCCGGGCCTTTCCATGTATTTCCAGATGTTGCTGGGATGGAGACCAGCTGCGGAGGACGCTGACTGGACCTGAAACGCGCTGCTGCCTCAGGGAGGAAAATCAGCTCTTTGTAGATGTTGGGTTAATACATATCCTGGTTCCATTAGCTAAGTGTTGGCACCTGTCAGGGTGCTGGAGGCTGGCTGCGGGAACTTCCAGGGAAGTAAGTGCTTAATGATGGTGTGTGTGTGCATGTGTGCGTGCACATTTACCTTGCTAGCACACAGAGCTCGGGAAGTCGCACTGCCATTACCTACATTTTCAGAAGCAGCGGCTGAGTGGTTAGCGATTGGCGATTAGAAGTCACTCTGCGAGTCTCTCTTCTACTCACCCTGGCCGAGACCCCCTCCGATGGCCAGAAGGTTGCAAGCACAACAGGACCCAGGACCTCTCTGGCCTCGAGACCGCCTACCTCGAATACCCACTGTTAAATATGCAAATCAACATCTGCCGCAGAAGCTATCCTCTGCCACCTCACTGGTTAGTTAATATGCAAATATGCAAATAAACCAAATTTGTTGGCTTTTCTCCCTTTTTTGACTTCTTGCCTCCTCCTTCCTCTCTCTTTTTCCCTCCGGCCTGCTGGCATGAGAGTGCAGTGGGGGAAAACTTTTAACAGGAGTAATAATGATGTCGAGGCTAACCGACTGTAGAGCCAAGTCTATGATTGGATGCGAGGCCCTGGAACATGGCCCATGCTAGGGGGACAGTCTATGGCAGCCATTAGCCAGTGCAGCCTCATTAGGGAGCTGACTCCAGTTCCCCAGCTGCTTATTATATGCGGACACATGCACACACAGAGGATGGGAAAGACTGACGGCCATCACACATTCATAAGAACCCTGACTTCCACGTTTGACGGCATACCAGACTCTTCTTAACCCCTTTCAACAGACTTGGGGAGCATTAATTCGGATTGCCAGCAATCGAACAGCTGACAAAGCTATTGCTCTAGCAGACTGAATGTCTCCACTGACTGCCCATGGAATGGTAGACAGGAAATGACATCGATGGATCTTCCTCTTTTGCGTTTTGCCCAATACATTGCCTCCTGTTGTCTGAGGCAGCTCTATCAATGTGTCTCACTTGTTCCAGTTTCGCTCCTACGGGATGGGAAAAAAAGAAGGACAATTTGTCACTCTAACAATGTGTGCTGTTGTCCACAAGGTATTGACGGGGTCAGGCAAGGCAGACTGAGGAGGCCTGGTGGATGTCGCTTGATGCAGGTCACCATTCCTCCACCCACCAGAAGCCTCGTCACATTCACATTGAGGGATGGCCTCAGTGCTTCATTCCCAGGCAGGAGAGAGCTTCAATCCTGCATCTGATGCCTCCACCCATCTATAGACAGCGCCGGCGGGCTGGGAAGGCAGGCATCCACACCACAGCAGCTTCTATGGCAGAGCATAAACAGCTGAACTCCAATTATTCCTGAAGCAGCCGGGTACACATTCTAATGGAATAGACTGCCATGCATGACTCAAGCCTTCACATATTTCTCGAGACGTAAACCCCCCTCATACCCCCAGTGCATCTATAAACAAAGCGCTGTGTCTGGCAGTCCATGCTGTTCCGTATGCAGAGAGCATATTACTTATATCACATCACAGGGACATTTGGAAAGTATTTAAAAACTATGAGGTGATACTGCACGTTGTTTTCCTTGGGATCCAGTAGCTGTTTTTTCTTTCCCAACCTGATACACCAAGCAATGCAATGACGATTACAGAGGGCAATTACTGAGGACAATTACCAGCATAACTCATCCCGGTAAGTCTCCGCTTTTGTACGAGTTGCAATAGAAGCATGACCAACGATATTATATGGTCTCCCAGTAAGCAGCCAGGATAATAGACTTCTGTGCAAATTGATACGCACTCAAATATGAGAACAGCTTTCAGAAACATATGTAAAAACATCCATCTTCTAACCATGCATCCTGCTCAGGCCTGCAAGGGGCCTGGAGCCTATCCAGGGGTGATTCTTGGATTCATACCTGTTTATCCAGAACATTATTATGAACCTGGATCCAATCCCAGTAGGCACAAGGCATAGAGGAACACCATAGAAAGGATGCAAGTACATCACAGAGGGGCCAGTATTATCATTAGCCAATTATATTATTTCAAACTGTGAGTGACAGGGGCATGGTCATTCAATGGGCCAATCAGCTTTCAGTTAGAGCCACCGCTCCCATGACACTGCCCCTGTATACACCTGAGCCTATCCCTGGAAGCACTGGGCATAAGGCTGGTGTACACCTTGGGTCACAAGGTACATGCACAGGAGCCATACTTTATAGGCAATATAGTCTAACTGCACATTTGTAGGGTGTGGGAGGAAACCGGCACAACTGTAAGAAGCCAACATGACACAACGCGAACTTGCAAACTCCAGAGAGCAGGGGTGGGATTCGAACCCCCCACCCTGGAAGGGTGAGGCAGCAGAGCCACCCACCCACATATGTAACAACAAATCAGTATTCTTTCACACATGTACACCAGAGCTAAAATTCATGGTCAGAAATTAAGGTAAAAAAAAAGAACGCTGAAGGTTACATCTTTTTAAACTTTTTGTTTGTTTTGTTTAAAAAAATATCCTCAAAAAAAAAACATTCAAAATGAAGACACAGCAGCCTGTGGCAGGAACACAGATGAAAGACCTTCAAGCAGATTGCAGGATTTTTTCAGACACTGTAAGTTAATTTGACACACTCTTGACATCTGTTGCAATGAACCAATCTTCCCCCCCAAGGTCATCTGGGTGCACACAGCTAGTAATCTTTTACAGTAAGGCTCCCCTTTCTCATTTAATCTCGCTCTCCACTGTTTGCTCTCATAAATATTCATCAGGCGAAACTGGATATACTGTGAATATCTTGGCGGCTATAATATTCAGGGAGCTTCGAAATTTTAATGACCTGAAATACCCAAAATTAACCACACTAAAAACAGATTTAAGAACCAGGCTTTGCAAAGGTGCTTGGACTGAATAATAAACTTCGTTAGGGTGTGGTAAGACGAAGTAAAATCAAACTCATTCGCTACATTTTACCACAGATCCAGTACCATTAATGACAGGAAATTTAACAAAGTAATTAAGAATATTAAATTATATGTTTAAATTGATTAATTAGGTGTATTGGTAGATAAATATTGGATAATGATGACATGTTTAAGGCATAGCGTTGCAAGAGAAATATGACTGAATATTGACATAAAGGAATTTTTTGTTTAACTTTCTTACAAACTTCAGGCACATTTATGTTTAACAGGCTGTCATATAGCAAAAAGTGGCATGCAGTTTGATTCACATTAGTGTACAATATCACGCTTATGGATGGTCATGAGACACTGTCACCTCAGTTATCCTGAAAAAAAAAAACGTTTATAGTTGTCCCTTCATTGAGTGGGAGGGGGTATCTTTTTGAATGAATTGTGTCAAATTGCCTTTAACAGGGATATGAATGCACTCAAACATGTGACCTACAATGGCCCATCTGATTGGTGGACTCCTCTTCGTCAGATGACCCCCCACCCCCCCCACCCCCAACCCCAACCCATGAGCATTGTACAGCATGTTATTCAATCATATCCATTACAGGAAAGAAGACGCTGTAAAGAAAAGGAAGTGTTTTCTTTATTGGACATTGTGGTGAGAGGATTTGGCTCGATAAGTCTGCCTGCACATCATCTGTGCCTTTTCACCCTCCATAATAGGGTGATGGCTGGATTGGTCAGGGGGGTGGGTCTCTCCCAGGCGCTTTTCAGCGAAAATAGTTATGATATCATGAAATAAGCATTGTGTGTCACCAGCACTGCAGTTTGTGGAAAATAAAACCTTTGTAACCAGAACCCTGAAGCAACCACGCAGAAGAAAAACACGAAATCAGAAAAGATGACCGGTTTCATTTGCATAAATAGTGCAGGTGATTATGGGTGGGCTGGCTGCTGTGTGACGGAGCACCCCTGTGTTCCGAGCTACCACTCGGAGCTAGCTGGAGTGATGCTGAACGGAGAGAGGACTGCACGCGTGACAGAGGCGGCCATGAAACACGCGCTCCCCATCTATTTTTCAAAAGTCAATCTCAAATGGATTTCTGGGCAAGGGCCTTGCTGCACAGGCGTGAGTCAAAAAACATTTTAAAACATCTGCGTCTATTTTTAGATGCCCACAAACCAATTACACCTTTACAGGCTTGTCTAATCTTGCTCCCAAGATTATATTGCGCCTGGGTGTATGTGTGCATGTGTGGTTGCGTGTGCATGCGGATGAGGACGTGCATGTGCGTGTGTGAATCTGTGTTGCAAGCGTGCCTGTGGCTGAGAATGTGGTTGTGGTGTATCTGCATAGCCTACACTAACACACTAAGAGACAACCTTACTGTCTGAGCACTTAATCATGCAATTCCACCCTGGGGCTACTTTTACGCATCACAAAACTAAAATTAAACAGCCAGTGGAGTTGAAAAGCTTCGAGGCCAGTGATGTGGCTGTGTTCTGATTGCGAGCTAGAAACAGATGGCTGGAGACACCCCCCCCCCCACCACCACCACTCAAGACAAAGTTCTACATGGCACTATGGGTCTCGTGCAGTTCAAACTTCTGACTTTCACACGAGGCACCTAAATTCTCATTGTTTTGAAGAGTGAAACATGGAACCACAAACCTAATTCCATCATTTTATGGGCCTGCCGTTCCAGAACAGAAGCCATTTAGGATGGATCTGTCATCAGATAAAATAGCACCTCCTAAAGCCTACGTGGAGAAAAGCCGTGACCATCTCTTTCTCCACAAAGGTAGTCTCAAAAGATCCTCCTCTCCTTCACTGTGTCATATTGGGGCAATGGGTAAACAAGAGTTTGGATTTTCTCATAAGAACCTACTATACAATCAAATCACAGCTGGTGAATGTGGAGAAAGTAAATCCACCTTCTATAGCTGTCTGTGCTGTTCAGAGTCACAGGGGTCCAGATCCTATGCCTGAGGCTACGAGTGCAAAGATGGAGCGCCAGCCTGTCACAGGGCACACTCACACACCACTCACTCACACATGCGCGCCTACAGGCAATTTGGTAAGTCCAATTAACCTAAGCATTTCAGGAGGAAACCCTACCATGACACGGGGAGAACATGCAAAGTCTAACATGCAGACTCAAACCCCAGTCCCAGATAGATAAATATATAAACATTACAAGAAATATAGACCACAAGACCCTCAAAAAGTTCCCAGTATCAGATGCATATAATATTGCATTTTAAAAGCTCACGCAAAGAGCCATTCTGTCCAAAAGAATTTATCATACCATACAACTTATCATACCATAATTAACGGCTGTCACATAACAAATGACCATTTTCTAATTTTCTGGGGAATTATAGGAATGACTATCTACTACAGAGAAATGACTGGCGGGGAGGGAAAAGGAAAAGTAAGTGGTTGTGATGTTTTTATTATGGCTTTACTGGAGTTTAAGCAGGGGTCAACAGTACAGTGATATACGAGTGTCAGCTATGTTATTGCTTTACACTTAAAGCTTAATAACAAAGTTCATTAGTGCATAACTCTTCCTTAACACACTTTTGTGTTTGGCTGTGCTTTGGCTGGGGGATTTTTCTGGGAGACCCTGAGACTCAACTCTTTACTCATTTAATAACAGGGTCTCCTTCTAGAGGGAGAGGAGTGACAGGCCTTGGCCTGGGGCTGAAAGGCTCAGTGGTGGCCCGGATATGTGGCATCAGCTCTGGATCTTATCAGCAGCGGGGTGGTGGCATGTCATGTTCTTATTCTCTGAGGCTTGGAGTCGTGGGATTGGCTGGTGTGTGTATGTGTGCGTGTGTGTGTCACAAAACCTCTTTTGTGAGTGAGTGCCTGTGATCGATTAGTATTTTTATGTGTGCGACCAGCACATCTGGTCCCTATTGGCCAAATGACTTTTGTGGTTTTGTGTTTGTGATGGAATCGTCTTTGGGAGTCATGCGGGCGTGACTTCTGTATGCGACTCATGGGGTTTCGGTTTTGGCGCTACACGAGCTGAGCTATTATGCGGGTGGCCATAGACGAGAGTCATCCGACTCACTCGGACCGTTGCTGATTTCGTGTGTGGTTGCGTGTTTGCAAGTGTGTGTGTGTGCGTGTGTGTGTCCACTTACACAGCTTATCTTGTCCTGCCAGCCAGAAGGAGTAAGTTTACACCTGTCCCAGAACAGTGTCCGGGTCATAGACCCTTCACAGCTTTGGTACGGTGCCCAGATCTTGTCCATCTTATGGACCGGCCAGGGAAATCTTCTAAGGGTAACGTTGCATTACAAAGGCAGCTAAAAAGCTGTCGGGGGGGGGCACTCAGTGCCAAGATGCTTGGGCTTATCGGCAGCAGGCTGGGCTTGCAGGCCTGGATGGGCTGCTAAGGAAATTTCTTCTATTAACCAGCTGAGTTCGTCAGGTCATGTAGTTCAGCTACCACCTACTCTATCTGCAATAAACCTGCCCTTCCTGGTTCCTTCTAACTCGGCTGTAAATAGCCCACACACAGTTTGAACTTGTAAGCGATTTCTAAACCATATAAAAGTGTCTTCTAAGCCTCCTGACACCTAAATAAAGCATCAGAATCATCTACACAAGTTTGCAGCAATCTTGATGAGAGTTTGCTCTTTATTTTAACTTATCTAATTTGGGGCTAGTGATTAGGGGACTTTAAATTCTGCCCAGCAGGTCGAAAGCTTAAATCAGATGCCAGATGCTTACGTATTTCTGGCTGAGAATACAGAGAGTATGGTAGAGAAGGCGCCTGCGAACCGTTACATAGGAGCAGGATGCAAAAGGTGAAGAGGACCACAGCCAACTCAATTCTTCATGAACTACCAGTCAGTCTGTGGGAAAAAAACACACATAAAAAACATGTCACTGCCATGTAACAAAGGGACCTTCTGCATCATTTATGAGCTTACGCTCAAGTAGCTGCCCTCCAAGGCTGCCGGCAACAAGATCCCTCCAAAAACCACACTATAGCATCTTGCTACTGAAAAAAACTGGTCGATCAGCCTTGAGAAACTAAACTATGAAACTATGGGTGGCCTGATTGGCAGCTTGAGTAAAGTGTGGACTATGGTCTGATTAAATTATTTTTTTTTAAAATAGGTGAGTATAGTAGATGACATTCAAATGTGAGAAAACTTCCCGTTCCATTATTTTTTTTAAACTCTGTTACGCTGACATTTAATTAGGAGCCTGAATGGAGTGCACACTTGGGAATAGACCTGTAACCACGTCTCTGTGAGTCTGACATTTTCTTCCTCCGTTCTGACTTGTCATAACACCATCTGCAGAAAATTAATGAAGAATAACATAACAATGGTGTTATTTTTATTGGAGGTATGTGTGGAAGGGGATCACATGCTGATTAGATTAAATGCAATTCTGCTTATGTGGATTGGATGCATTTTTATTTGTACCAGAAATACATGTAAAAATTACCTCACCAAAGTCACACTCACCTAGTTAAACCTTCTATCATTTTATTACAGATTTGGGGGCTAATACCAACAGCTAGCATCAACGGCTAAAAGCAACGGTTAACATCAACTAACATCAATGGCTAACATCAACAACATCCAAAGGTAACCTCAATGGCTAGCATGAATGGCTAACATCAAATGGCCAACATCAAGAGCTAGCATGAATGGCTAACACCAATGGTTGACATCGACTAACATCAACGGCTAACATCAAAAGCTAACATCAATGGCTAACATCCATGGATAACATCATTGGTAGGGTGACCAGATAATCCCTATCATCCTGGACACTTTGATAATCCATGATAATCCATGTCACTTCAGGACTACTTTTACAAGCTACTTTAAACCTGAAGGACTCATGCTTGGCTAAATAGTTCAGTTCTTCTTCTGCTTTGACTGGTTTGTTTACTTGATGGAAAGACTCATCCAGCTGATTCACATTATCATTGGTGATACATGCATGATTATAAGAGACTGACCAATCAGGGCACAGCAAGAATGCAGCGCTTAAATGGAATCCAGGTCCTTTTAATTGATATGGTAGTTCAAATCCAGTCCTAGCTCAAAATGTCCAAGATGACATGGATTATCTGGTCACCCTAATCATTGGCTAATTTCAACGACTCGCATCGACAGGTAACATCAATGGCTAAAATAAGTTCTTTTGGTATTTCTTCTGTCAGCCAAGTTCAAACTGAAGATCATTTCATCAATATCTCCCATGATCACCATTCCAATAACGAAGACCTCAAAACCCAATATTACTTCATACTCAGCTTCAGGGAGGACAATTCTCACTCGCTGTCATGTTACTTTCTTCCATTACATCCATCACATTTCTCACTTCCCTGTACTTGTTGGTGCCGAAAGGGCATTTTTTTATTTGGGTTGAGGGGGTTTAAGACAGTAGATAATCAAAACACCCAGTCATGCTCTCTGCCAATCAAAATGCTTGTTCATGCTCTTAGCCAATAAAAATGCCCATTCACACTTTCTGTACACATTGCTTCCAAGCAGCACAGTCTTCACAAACGTGGCCTGGATAATGGCTGCCAGACCGTCTTGGCACTCAGGACCAGCCAGCTGTCTCCTTCTTTGTTTGGGAGATTTCTGCAATTGCCAGACCCCCTTTAGAGACCCATGGATATGGGTGATCATAGGTCCAATAAGGGACAAAGAGCAGGTTGGGCCTCAGATATCGGGGGAGGAATAAGAGGTGGAGGGCTTCCCCAGCCCTGTCTCTGGCAGCCTGGACCATGGACAGAAGGTTCTTCTGCCTACAGACCTGGAAAATCAACATCCGGACTGCCATCAGCATCGGACTGGGTTAGAGCTGCCTGGCTCAAGGTCTTGGCTGCGGTTGAATGCCCAAAACCCTGACCCACAGGATACCAGCAGTGAAGGTACCTAGCTATTATTTGCGTAATTTAGCAGGGAGAGCCCTTGATTCAGCCCGTTTGCTAAATGAGCCGGGTACTTTCGACAAATGAGGATGAGAGAGTCAGGGGCAGGGGACAGTTGACTGGTCGATTTGTGAACTGTCCCTCTGACCTCCACGGCCTAGACCTAAACTGAGACAGGAAGGGATTCTACGTGGTGTACGACACAAATGAATCATGAGAGTCACAACAGAGTGAGAGCACTCTTTGCTTTTTCACCACTGGAGATACCTGAAAATGTCGCACAGAGTGGCGGATTAACTTATCTGGGGGCCCTAGGCTGACATCAACGTGGAGGCTCAGATTTTGCCAATTTAACTAACCATTCTATTTTTTCCCCGGAGGCGGAGGGGGGGGGGGGGGGGGGGGGGGGGGGG
>JAODKL010000047.1:12350233-12368309 GCA_026780765.1 Petrocephalus schoutedeni
GGGGGGGGGGGGGGGGGGGGGGGGGGTGTGGCGGCGATGGACGGGTCAAGTAGCAGGCGGCTGGAACAAACCAAGCAGTGAGCGGGGAGATGGGTGGAGTGGACCAAACGGCAAGCAGGACAACGGGTGTAGCAGACCAGGTGGGCAGGTCGAACCGCGAGTGGGGAGAGTGGACCAAGCGGCCAGCGGACAGGGACACAGATCAGACCATGCGGCGAGCATGCACGTGGAGCACACCAAGCGGTGAGCGGCAGGGCTAATTTCCACCCTCTCTGGATTAGGCTTTGAGTCACAAGGTCTTTTCTTTTTTTATTAGGACATGATACGTTTTGTCTGCTTTGCAAATGCTCCAGTTCAGAGTAACTGAGCTCACAGCTTTAAAATAACCCAGTAGAATGAAAGTGCGAACGAGAATCGGCAGCCTTGCTACCCAGGTACAACTGATCTGAAAACCCAGCAAGCCCCCATATTACTAGGAACTTCCTTCATAACGCCTGTGCTGACACACTGCGCTCATACTCAACTACACAACAAACACACTAATAGAATTGTAAGCAGGCAAAATAACACCACATGTTTGTTCCCTAGTGCTGCTGGAGAGAGTGCTGCAGAAAGACTGCTTTTCTGGGTCGCCCTGAAAGCCTCTAACCCGGCCAGTGAAAGCCAACACCAGCCGGGGAATGGAACCTCTGACCCGGTTTCCTGTGCCAAGCATGGCCAGAGAAAACCACGCTAGTGGGCAGGGTCACAGCCTGCGTAGCTAGGAGACACTGACCCGCTTTGCGATGCGTTAACCGAGACTGGGGAACAGACACCCAAGAGATTCCGGAAAAAAATGCTACCCCGCCTCCCGGCCGACGACCTCAAACAGAACAGCTGGCAAATGGAAGAAGGGTCCCGGGTCTTTGTCTTCGGTGGGCAGCATCGCACGGCCAGACGACAGCGGGCGACACGTGGAAGATAAACTCCAATCTGCCCATTCTGGTTGTCCACGACAACCTGCATGCGCACACCCTGCAAAGAAAAGCAGGAATTACTACAACCAGTAGCGCTCTGCCGGCAGGATCGGGCATTCCGGACAGACGCCATCGCTGATAACTGAGCATCTATCCTTAATTCAGTTACAGATGCGTCATTTTGGTCCAATCTGGAAATCTAGGAGGAAAAGTGTGAAACCTGATACAAGCACTTTCCTGTAAGTGCAACCTTCTCCGCAGCAGCACATAAACCACATCAATAAAATCCACTTCAAGGGGGAATTTTTTATTTATTTTTTTTTAAACCATTCTTTTTAAACATACCTTTCAAGACCCCCAGCTCCTTCTCATCTTGTGTGAGAGTCCTTATACGGTCCCACAGACGGACCAATTTGTCATATGATTACCTGTGGGAGGGGAGGGTGGGGAGGAGAATCATTTACTGCTCTTGTGGATGGAGCAGCAGAGTAAAAACAGTGTCATGCAAGGCTTACATACCATAGCAAAGTCATGCAACTCAAGCTTGCGGGAACAACTGGCTACTGTAAATTACAGCTCTGATACACTTCAGGTTACACTGGGAAACATTTACACTGAAATTAAGCAAAAGAAAGGGTAGCAGCAGCTCATCTTATCTAGAGATATTGATCTAGATTTGGAATGTAATTTTTTTTTAGCAAGAGTTGCATTACAATCTGTTCTTTGCTATATTAAATGTTAGTGCACAATTAAATCTGTTTTGGAAACAGCTATTTTATTTGCGTTTTTTTCCCCTCTGTCTTTTTAAAGTACTTTTTTTTAAAATAAAACAACTTACACGCATTTACTGGCAATTTATGTATAATATATATGTAATGTATATGAAATACTGAATTACAGATTTAGGATTAGGGTTACCTTTTGTGGTTGCTTTATCGTTAAGCATTCCTTCTCCTTTTCACTGCGATAATTTTCTTTAATAAAAACAGCCAACACGTCTTTGCGGCAAACAAGCGATCGCCCTGCAAGCTAAACTTGAACGTTGTTTAGATCCAGTTATTTCAGACTAGCAGTACATTCTCATGAAGAGGGAGATCACAGTTTCACTTTTTGAAAATAAAAAGCCCTATAACTCCAGAGGGAAACTAACACAGCCTTGGTTAAGCCTCTCATTTATTTTATAGTGTACATAAAAGGTCTTACCTCTAGATCCTTTTTAATATAAAAAGAGAGAAAGATGAAAAATAAGTTGTGCCTTTTTTTTGAAGAGAATCACATCTTAACACCTTTTAGTTTTTGTTTAATTCTTCAAACTACATGCATACATTTAACTTTAATATCTGGCTTCATGGTCAACTAAAGTAATCTGTTTAAGAATTATTTAAAAAAAAAATGTATTTCATTATTTTGAGAAACCAAAAAAAATACCAAGTTTTGTTTGATAGAAAACAAACTAGGCTTTATTGACAAAACGCTGCAAAACATTTTTGGACATATTTAGGTACCTATTTAGGCAAGCTTACACAAGTAGCATTTTGCATTTTACGGTGAGGGTACAGATATTAATGTCAATACAGTTTTTGTAGTTTTTAAGTATGTACAAAGGTGGGGTTTAGCTGCAGGATCCCTTTGTGAGAAGGCCATGTGGAGATATGTCCCAATCCTTCAGAAGTTTACATGTTCTTTTGTTTATGACGCATCACATGCTAAGCCTAGCAGGAAAACGCAAAATCAGCGAGATGAACAGCTTTTGACTGACCGCTGGGAGCCAATGGTTACGTTACACTTTTAAAAATTGAGGATTTTAGGACAGTTCATCTCAACAGTGCCTAACAGGGCTATATTTCAAAACTCATTAAAGGTACAATCCAAACTATTATGGAAAACTAGGCTAAAACTGGATGAACAGCTTTTAAGACTATTTAAAACAATACGATGGATACATTAAGTTGCTGGCAATTTTTTGTTCATTTACTGGTATTAATGCTTCTGGCCTATACTACATAAAGGAAGTTTAGTGGTTTTATTTTGCTGAAGACAGAATTTTGAAATGTAGCCTAAATGGGAGTCTGCAACTGTCACTTAACGTAGTTTTAAAGCAAGAAATTAAAACTGTAAACTTCAAAATTAACAAGATTATAGACAGTCCTCTGGACTCCATCGTCCACAATCTGAAAACTGGATAAATCGTTTTCCTTTTTTTGTGGTTTTTTGAGTTTTTTTTTTTTTTAAATGAAAACATTAGAAAGTTTGTCAACAATGCAAAAAAAGCAAGGGGGGAGAAGAAAAGATAAAAGCAAAATTAAAAGCTGATAAAGAAAGCTGACCTACGTACTGCCTAGCGGTGTAAAATGACTAGTTCTTGACAAATATACAAGTTGATTCCCAAAAATCCAGAGTCGTAGGAAAAAGGAAAAAAAAAACCCACAAACGGACAATTACTTTTGTCTGGTTGCTTAAAGCGAGAGCTGCCGTGGGTGACAGTAGCTCGGTGGGCCACGTGCTAAAGCAAGCTTCCACTGCAGCCCGCTCAGTATCTTCCATACGGGTGTTCCCTGTAGGCTCCTTTGGCTGGCCGCGCAGGGGGGGCCTTCCCACCCGCTGCTGGCCGAGTCCCGTTCCAATCATCCTGACCTATGGGGAGGAAAACCGGGAAAGACACGCCCAACCACGTGCTTAACTTCAACTGACCAAAAAAAAGGGCCACAAACGACCCTCAAGCAAGTCCTGCAAAGCTGCAGAACCACACAACGGAATACAGATAATGTTTCATGCCATCCATGCTCACCAGTATGACATATAAGCTGGGCCCAGTATGCTCCCAAGAGTGTCTTAGGAAGCACAGGGCACTAGGCATGTTCTAAATACAGGAGATGTGGGGATCTCCACATATCTAGTCCAAAGCGGTGACCATTTTAAGCACAACTATCTATATAAATGTCATGTGCAACTGGGTACCGGGATCACCGTTTGCATAAATCTGGAAAGGTCCCTTTAAAGCAAAACAGCACTGTTCAGAATAGCTTAAAGGAAACATAAATAGGTGAGGGGCTCCCAGAGCACACTTTTAGCTTTGCGGTCCATATATTTACATCATCAACAGGTATCTTGTTTGGAACACACCATTCCTACTGTTGGATGTGCAAAACTTACCGTAAGTCTCATAAGCTTCCTGGGCCTCCCCGTGTCCATAGTCATAGTACTCTGGCTCTCTGTGAAGGAGGAAATGCGGTTAGTCAATGAGGTTGGCCGAACTGGTTAGGCAATCAGGCGACCACCTACACAGTGCACATGATCAGTGCACCCCTATGCACTGAATGAATATAAAGGGCAAGTAGTGCAAAGAAACCCCATTTCTCAGCATGCTTATAAGCACCACCCACACCAGTCTGACACAGGAAGTGACCGACCACGATCCCAACAGCATGTGGTGTGGATCTCGCAGTATCGTTTATCTCCCCGAAAACCCACGCACACCAGGGGGCACTCATTACACCTTGCGAAGATGACTTACGCTTGGGGCTGGGTGTAGTAGCTGTCGTAAGACTCATACGCCGGCTCTGCATAGCTCTCTTCATAAGCCTGGCAATGGAGGCAAAGAACAAGTTCATTGGGTTA
Organism: Petrocephalus schoutedeni; assembly: GCA_026780765.1. Classification (NCBI taxonomy): domain Eukaryota; kingdom Metazoa; phylum Chordata; class Actinopteri; order Osteoglossiformes; family Mormyridae; genus Petrocephalus; species Petrocephalus schoutedeni. The sequence goes on from JAODKL010000047.1 coordinate 12,354,808, forward strand.
AACAAGGACATACTGGGCGGGAGAATAAATAGAGAAAAAAAAAGCGATGATCCGAACTCACATATTCATCGTAGTGCTCAGGGGCAGGGGGGTGCGGTGGAGGCATCCTCTGGGGTCCAGGGGCAGGCGGTCTAGCACGTGTGGCCGCCGCACCTCGAGCCGGCTGAGCGGGAGGTCCGCCACGACTGGAAGGACCGCCTCTGACTGTGGCGCCTCTCGCGGGCCCCCCCCGGGGTGTTCCTCCGCGGGGCGGCAGGGCTCTTCCCCTGGAGATCAAAGGTGGTCAAATATGGTCAAACAGTCTGAATCGGCACACCTATAAGTCATAAGCTATACGTCATGACCATCCAATAAGAGCTTAGGTAATGAGCATTCCTATCGGACAATTATGACTTCTTGCCTAAGTTAACCCAGTTGAGAAATTATGCTTTGTGGGTCACCCCTACTTTCAGTGCTACAACAGACCTGGCCTCCCCAACTGAAACTCTATAAAGCTTGTTTGGGGTGAATCGAATGGAAGAATTACAGCAAAGTAGTCACCCTGTGCCCAGAACTTCCTCCAAGAATGTTGGAGAAGTATTCCAGGTAGCTTCAAACAAAAAAGGGGCTATTGAATTGAATATGCAATAAATCTGAGATTTTGGAATGCTGAACACTCGTCTTTGCAACATTTAATTTGTATAACATCATTGCCTCAAGATCTTTCCTTACAAGGTGAATAACGTACCTAAAATAGAGACAAATGCATTAAAAGTACATGTCCCCAGCCATCAGAGTCTGATAAACTCGCAAGCGCATCTGTGAGGCTGGGAGAGCACAGCGGCTCAATTCACTCCAGCAACACTGAATGTAATTGTACAGACTGCAGGAACACAGCACATGGGTGTATAATGACAACACAGCCTGGAGCGGGAGAGATGAGTCACTAAAAGTGAGAGGGAAGCAGCCTAGAAGCCCGAGGGAGAGAGTGGCAGCCTACCGGGCAGCTTGGGAGGGGGGTGGCGGTGCCCCGCGACCTCGGACTGGCGGGCCTCCTCTGCCCCTGCCAGTGGGTTCCTGGCCCCCGTTCAGGTAACTCATCTCCATAAACTGCTCCTGGCAGATGTCGTCCATCATGTCCTGGGGTGGGGGGAGGGATCTGGTCAGGGGTTTATGGGACTGTTGGGGGGGTCGGCAAGCGATTAAGAGCGCAAGATTTACAGCGGCCTGCGTGCTGAACGTGGCACTCGGCCCGATGAGCTTAACACGAGGCGCCGTGTCCTAGCTGCTAAAAGTGCCCGAAAGCAGCAGGTCCAACTCTGCTTTACAGGCACGGCACTAAAGATACTTAGTGAAGCGGGCACGCACCGCCCAGATGGGAATGGGCCCTCCGCATAACCACTCAATCACACAGAACCGGAGCGTTAATTAACCCGGTGGAAGCACAGACCTGACACTGGGTGACACTCACAGGGAACAGGAACTTCTTGACCTCCTCCATGGCGTGGGCCATGCGCAGGTAGGCCTCCGGCACCGGGGCGAAGACCTCAATGAAGACGTGCAGCTCCATGGACAAGTGGGCGTACTTGGGCTCACCACTCTTCCTCAGACCTTCCTCCTTTAATCGGGACACACACACAGGCAAGGATGTGGTTAGGCATCCAAAAAGCAGGCAGCAAGCACCAGAGCAGAGATTATGGACCATAACTCTACTGACACATTTTAAAATAATTGGACTAAGACAGAGAAACACATTTGAGACTGCAGGGCATGTAGCACCTCTCCAACCCGGGGACCACAGGACAGTCACAAAGCTAAGTGACACGGACATATTCCCCGCTGCTGCAACACGTCAGACACCAGACAAGAGCCAAGCAGTAAACCTAGTCTGACCTCCGGCAAGCAGGGCGTCGCTGGTGCTCACCTTGGCTTTGTCCCTCATAGAACCCTTCCCCAGGACTGATATCTTGGCGCCTGTCTCCTCCTGGAGACGCTTGATAGTGTTTCCTTGAGGCCCAAGAATCTTCCCTACAAAATTGAACTTAAAAAAAAAAAAAGGAAATTTATTAAGTGGTCATAAGAGGGGAAATGAGGCTTTACAACCCACAGGGGGTGGGATTATTACACATCATTGGTCACTGGTTTAATCCAATGTGAACCAATAAGCAGCCAGAGAAATGGGACGGACCAGTCTAATACTACAGAGCACAGTGATCCCACTTATGGAGGATTCGGCAGCTTTCTCCAACTCCCATAATAAAATTTAAATATAATACTTGGGACAAAAAGCATAGATGAAAGAAACGTATATGGCCTTCAAGCTTGCCTTGCACAAGCATGCAGAGAACACTCATACCAAAAAACAAAGCAGACAGTTCAACTAGGCAAGGTTATTACGTGCAGTTGGTGATGTCCTGATCCCCATTACACATACGGGAGCATCAGGAGAAATTGGCACACATCTGTACGGCGGGGGGCTGGAGGCTGCCGTTTATACTCGAGATGCCGTGAAACCCCCTGCCTACCAGGAGGCTCATCCTAATTCCTACACCGACATGGCTGATGCGGAGAGAAACACTTGCTTTATCGCCTACGAAACAGAAGGTGGGCGAAATGCGACATTCTGCCGACAAACTCCACAGCGAGAGCATTAAACTCCAACGATCCTGTTTAAAGCTCCTGTGGCCGAAGAGGGGATAAGGGGAACCAGCGGGCATTGGTAGGGAGGTGGCTGACCTTGGGGTACTGCTTCACTGGGATTAGCACCCTCTCCTTCAGCTTCACGTTCTTCACTGTGAAGAGGTCCAGGTAGGTCTCCCTCTCATCCTTCTTTGTCTCACCCTTTTGAATCCTCTCGATTTCTGAAAGGGACAAAAGGGTGATTTAACAAATGAGAGAAACCACCCTGCCAACAGCCCTGACAGGTTTATAAAACTCTTTGTAGAATAACCGGACTCTGGTTCTGCCAAGCACACATCAGACTGCAGGTAAGTTTATGGCATGGAAACCGTAATGGTGAAGAGAAGGAAGTTACGAGGAAGGGCAACAACATTACATCAGCAAACACGTCTGCGCCAGGATAAGTTCAGTAAAATGCATCAAATTTGCTTGAGGGAGGGAGGGAGCGGCCAATTCCGAGAGCCTGGCAAGTTGTGAGCTTTTCATTGCTAATGATGCTGCCAACATCGCTTATACACATGCACGCTTGGGTTCATCAAGGCATTAAAAACAAAAGGTGGCGCTTCATCAAAAAACAAACGCAACTTTGCTTATTGCCAATGACTCACGTCACTCATCTACACCATTACATTTTCCAAGGTCTGTTTCTCTTAACCATTAGCACTGTGAAGACAACCTTTACGGCAGTGCTAAATCAAAATCGCATCTGCTTTCAATAAACCATCTTCCCCCCAGAGCCTGCATTACAAAAGGAACTGAACAGGGGACAAAGACTTCCTTTACTACTTCAGAATGTCGTATACTAGAAATCACATCTGTTAGCTATTAATCATGCACTTCAATAAGCACCACTGGCAAACCAGCAGCGCCAGACTGCTCTGGGCGGGAAAGCCAGCAGCAGTGCAGGGAGAAAGCGATGCGGGGAGAGATGACAGTATGATCCACGGATGGCATCTCCCTCCAAAAGACCCCAGATGCTCTTCGCTGCGCGATCCATCTCCCCCGGAAACTCCACTCCGCCACATATCTATTGCGCCGAAGGGTAACCAGACACTAACCCATGACAAAAACCACAGGCTACTTGGCACAGCATGCGGCCGGCAAAATTCCTCCCAGCCGCCGAGCTGGCTGGCCTACCATGCAATTATGCTACATTTCACACAAACATTCCGATCAACTTTCCATCAATCTGCCCTTTTCACACTCCTGTCATCCGTTAGCAGCTTAATGCAGTGGGATCAAGGCAAGTGCTTTTTCAACAGGAGATCTCAGGGGTAGCTAATGTGAAACACTTATCCACGCCTGGGATCACGTGAGGGGCTGGACCCGGAACAAGGGAACAGAAAGCCATACACAACTGACCCAGAACCAGATCAACCATTATACAGAAATCCTTTAGAAAACGACAGAACAAAAAGCTTGAACTGGCATCCAGGAGCGCTCAATCGGAGCCTTGTCTTACAGGAGCCTGTCAGATGACCCCGGGTGCCCTGTGCTCTCTCTACCACATGCAGAGATATTGAAAGTGCAACCGAGCAAGTCAGCACCACCCATAGGGGACACAGTGGCATCTGGCCTTGTACTGAAGACCATCCTCTGTTTCGACAAAGCCATTTGCAAAAGCCCAGGAAGCATAATGTTAACGTCTCAGCAGCCATACCAGAGATTACAGATCGAGACGATCGGGGAAGACAACAGGGCTTAAGGCGGAAAGCAAAAGCAAACTCTAAATCAAACAAGAGCTTATTATAAGCAAGCCTTGGGCATCAGTAGCAAACAAGCATGCCCGGGGGGGGGGGGGTACTTTATAATGACAGTAAGACAAAGCCCTTTACCATGGTCTAGAAGATACTGCTGCATACAATCAGTGAATGGACGATTAAGCAACAAGCAGCATAACTCATAGGGAAATCTAAAGGGCCGTTTCTAAATGCATCCGTCTAGATGATACAAACCTAACTAATTGTTAAAATGCCAGGGGGTGACACTGAATGTGCTATGTCCCAACATCCCACAAAACTAGACAAACTGCCAATAGAGGCGACAGAGCCATCTTAGACTGCACCTCCGTGTTCCTGTGTCACATCTGTCCCTCGCTATGAATCCCGTTATCCGAGTGTGACATGCTGTCTGCACGGCGTACAGCCGAAGACGGCCACTGATCCCCCGGCCAGAGCAGAGCAGCCAGCACCCCGGGTCCCAGACACGCCAGGGCGCCCGGAGACCCAAAACAAGTGCGCCGCTTCCTGTGGGGGAAGGGGCACGCCGCTCTCCAAAATAAGCATGCATAAACGTGGGCAAACTTCGCAATAAGCCTGCCTTCGCTGATTCTCCCAAAGCCTCCATTAATACTGACCCGATAAGCACTGGTCGGTAAACTGGCCAGAACCCGCAGGACATGCTGTATCAGATACCCGAGTGGGCTACAAATGAAGCCAAAATCCGTACTGAACGCTCCAGCATACAAACAAGTAGCTGAGAACTTTATACGGATACAAGCGACTGTACAAAAAAAAACTCCCAGAACGACGAAGGACGCTCAGAACCCGAAATGCAATCACAAACAACGGAAATCGCATAAAAGCAAAGCAAGGCGTTTTTTGCATGCACATTGTGCACGAAAGACGTACAACTCAAAATACAGCAAAAGGAGGCACCGCCGAATGCAGCGAGTGCGGAATAAAGACAAGCGCGGATAAAGCCATTACTCAGCTCCTGATAGCGACGTCGGTACTTTTATTTGCGCACGATACGGCGGAGGGCGCGCGGGTCCGTCAGCCACGTGTCCCCGAGCCGCGAGCCCCGCGCAGGGGGGCGGCCGGCCGGCCATGGGGGGGGGAGAGACACAGCCGCTTTGTCCCGCTACGCACCGCGTGTCCGAGGGCGCCGGAGCTAAGCCCGCGAAGCGCCCCCCCCCCGGGCGCCTGGACCGCCGAGCGGCCGCCATTCTCCCCGCGCCTCGCCGCTCTTTACCTGCGGAGAGAAGTTTCATGGCGTGCGTGAAAGACGAGTCCAGGCTGTCCTTCTCCGCCAGCAGCTCGGGCAGATATTTGCTCTCGTTCTCCATTTTGTACGTATTAAGCTGAGCAAATCTTGCGCTTATTTTGAAAAAACACAAGGTAAATTTTTATACAGTAAGGCGTTTTTTCCAGTTATAGTTTCCACTTTTCAAGTGAGCGGGTGTGTTTTGTGGGTAGCGGCGGGGGGGGAATGGCGATCGAGAGGGAGCGCTTCTTCCCGTCCTTGGAAACGCGGCCGTCGCCTTTCTCCCTCGCTGCCTGAAAATGGAAGAACAAAAGCCTGCGACGGGCGAGAAGAATCCGCCTGCCGGAAGTGAGGTCACCGGGATCATGCAGTCGCGCGCGAGAGCGCCCGCCCTCCTCCGCGCCAGGCTCCTGCTTTTTTAAAGCCACAGTACTTTTTTTCCCAGCTAAACTTTAACGGATCACATACGAACACGCACACACATGACAAACAAACAGTGATGTCTATGCGTCACACATACATATGTATGCATATAATAATATATAATTATTATAGCATATAATAATTAATACATATTAATTTTTTATTCTAATGCAGGCACCCTCTTAACTAAAAGCATCAGTAATAAACATTGCAAATATATAAAAGGTTCCATTGTCTTGATATTTATACTATATTTCTTAGATGCTTCCATTTAACGATCCGTTATCAGGCTGGTCCTGTTCAGGATCACATGATGAATTGGGGCGGCGGACGCTGGCGCATGTCTGGGTCGGCGTCATTGTGGGGGAGGGGGGGGGGATATCATTCGCGGGCCATGCCCCTCTCCCGAATGCCACCCACTAGCGACACTTTTAATCATTAATTTTAATAAAGACGGGCGTCCTAAAACGTCCATCCCAGTAAGATTTGTCGCCGGCACTGGCGTGTTATACTATTCGTCTTTAGACATAACTGCAGGTCCATTTTGCTGTCATCTGCTGGAAAAATGTGGTTAGTCATTAAAATGGTTAAAGTCGTGGATTTTTTTAAGTTGAAATAAGCAAGGCATTTCATATGAACATTTGGATCGAAGGTAACTTTAAAGTTCAGTATCTCATATGAATTTAAATTGCATTTAAAGTGTGTACTCTTATCCATCGCGATTTGCGGTTAAAATTCACGAAGAAGCCTATCCAAGCGGCAGCCAGCCATTCTATCCCCTTCTCATATAGAATGTGAAAAAAGCTTTAGCTGTGTGCACGCGTGCTGGTGATGGCATAGTCTGCTGCCTCTCAATGGCGAAAATAAGTAATGAGCCTTTGTCCGTTTATTCAAGAAATGTACTGTAGACGTAGAAAAGTATTAGTATGTAATATTAGCAAATACTAGCAAAACTAACAAAGTCAATATAGGAATGCATTTATGTACTTATTTTAATTTCAATTCAATTTCCTTTAATATTATTTCATTTGTATTTGTATTTATTTCACTTTTTAATGCAACATTTATTTCCTTATTCTTTTCAGCTTTATTCTTTTTATGGCACTCCTATGACTCCATATATTAGACTTTAACTAATTCCCAAGCAGTTCCAGTAGAAGCCCTAGGCCATGGGTGGGCAGCCTTATTGGCAAAGGGCCAGTGTGTATGCAGGTTTTTGGGATAACCTTTAGGCCAGCAAACCCAGGAGTGAGGACTGTTCAACAAATCAGTCCTCTAATCAGTAATTAGTAATCTAACCCGCATACAGAAGGGCGCTTTCTGGATAAAACTGGCCACCCCTGCCCTAGGCAAACAACCCCACCCATACCAAATTTCACATTTACCTGGTGATTCTATCCTAAAAAGCTGTGGTAGTAGTAAGATTACAAATTATTTGCCCTCTCTGGGGGCACAGGTTCTGAATCTAAGCAATCCAACCTTTGCAGTTTTAGTGCAATGCTTTATTTGTTGATACTTTACTAGTTTAATTTTTTGCTGCTCAACTGAAGAGTAAATTTCCAAAATTCACACAGTCCATTTTTGTTGCGTCTGAGATGAAATGATGGGGTGTGGTTGACAGAATACTGATAAAATTAATGTGCACAGCAGACCATCACTGACCTACTGTCAGGCTGCATAATGTTGGGAACCAAAACTCTTCTTTTGTAATCCAATGGGGAACCTGCGCTGAAGTCTCAAAAACTCCACAGAAATGTTCTCAGAAATGTATCCTGTGGCCTGTTTGATTCAGACTGCAGCTTCCTAAGTTGGTGCTCCCTCAGAAGATGCCGTCTCAGGCAATTGCCCAATGGCAAGATCTACCCTTTACCTAAGGGAGCAATTTTTGTTTTCTAGTCCCATTACAAAATTAGCTCCCCACTAATTTAAAGTGTGTGGTGCTGAGTAGGTTTTTCTCCAAGGGGGGGGGGGGATCATCCAGACATTCAAATATGTAACAATAGTTTTCTAATATTAATTTATTGATTCTGAAACACCATAATTTTAAAATAACACTGATTAAGAATGCCCGAAAACATCACTGTCTATCCTTAACTTCTTAGATAAGTTGTATCTTATTGATGACACATGGACGGGTAAAAAATCTATGCCTATAGTAACTTACATTGCTGTACACAGAAGTACAGAATTGCTAATATGCTATTGCTTTAACCCTAATAATGAGCAAATGTTTTGTCTGCTGTCATACTCACAAATAACAAATCATATCTTTCTAAGACCTCAAAAGAATCATAATTATTAAACTCCATGCCTTAATGGCTTTCATCAACAAATGACAGTGGCTTATATAGGGGCCAGACCACAGGGGCACAGGCCCCAGTTATAAACTGATTGGCTCCCAGGGCGCCCCTTCCCCAGTCACTCACTGATTCAGCGCATATCATTGGCTAATGATATGACGGGCCCCGCTGTATGAATCATGGCCCCTCTTATGCCCCCTAACTTAAAAAATCCTACATTCGCCCTTGCTGTCACTACCACTGTACACAAACTCCCTGATGACTGAAATGAAATTGCAGTCATTAATTTCCACAAGGCACTTGGAAAGAGTAAACTGATTTTTGGAGTTAAGAAAATGTTTTGCTTAAGCTCTGCAGCACTTACTACAATTACATGAAGGGTTTTGAAAATTAAAACTAATACTTAAAATGTGTAGCATTTTTAAAAGCTGTGAAGGGTATGGAAGTCTGATATGGCCAAATGCTTGTCAGTAAAGGAGTCCATCCGTCATGTTTTGCCACACTGTTCTGCTCTGGTCCCTCCGGGCTTTTTAAGTTACTCGGCACGTTTAGTGATGGGCCCAGTGTAGCGAGGTTGTCAGGTGGCTGTTCCCAGATTAGCACAGCTAGGAGGCTGGAGAGACCTTTTTTTTGCCCGTGAATGCTTCCTGAGCTGCCACACCACTTTGCACCACTTTAGCTAACTTTGCAATTTTAATGATTATTCCTTGTATAGACTATCCAATATATGTTTTTAAATATACTCACACAAAAAAAGTTACCTCCGTTGCTTTTGCATTGGTGCTGCATGCGTTCTCCGAGATGATCATAATCTTTCTTATCCTTGCTGCTTAAACCACTCCTAGACGGGTTTGTGAGAAATTTATGTTTTTCCTTCATAAATACCCCAATATTTATTACAATTAAATCACATCACCATATTTGGAAACCCTCCAATACCGTGCTGCCCTAGTATATTACTTACACTTATTAAATTTCTTGTTATGCCAACCTGATCTTGTTGTATCTGTTCTTTCGACCAGATGGCAATTATTTTTTTACTTTGTTCTTTGTCGTTTTCTGAGTTCGTAACTTTTTTTTCAAGACGACGGTCGCATTGTGTTTCAGAATCGGGCCATTCGCATAACCAATCAACAACGAAAGCATTTCAAGTTACGTCCCAAAGTACTGAAGTACCAAAGAAGTACCCCAACTGGTTTGGCACTGTCAGTACTTGAATTTTTGGTACTGGTACTCCACCGGAAGTCAATGGAAAAGCGAAAGTACCATACTAAAAGTACCGTACTTGGTGCGGTGGAAAAGCGCCCATAGATCCATGTTGATTTTCACCTAATCCATCCCCCACTTCACATACACTACATAGACAAAAGTATTGGGGCACATGGCCATTTACACCCATAGGAACTTTTCTGACATCCCATTCTAAATCCATAGGCATTAATATGGAGCCGGTCCCCCCTTTGCAGCTATAACAGCTGCCATTCCTCTGGGAAGGCTTTCCCCAAGATCTCATACATAGATGCTGCATATGCTCGTTATTTATGCCACCACTCTGTTGTCTCAGCCTCAGTGTCTCAGTGTATGCTCCAACCGCGGTAAGTTATGTCTTGATGAAGGAGACATTTTATTCTCAACTTCACTTGGCTGTTGATAGGTGTCCATGAGGTGATGCCCCTCTGGTCATGGGTGACTTCAAAGCGACCACGGGCACTGACAGGGCTGGCTATGAGGATTATGTAATCGTGCTGAAAGCGGTTCCATGTTCCTTGAATTTGCAACAGGTCAGGAGCAGTGGATCTCTGGATCTTGGGGCATCATTGGACTTGGTGCTCCAGTACTGGTGGTGTGGTGAAGGAGATAGCATTCTCGTGGGCAGACGCTGGAGGCCTACAGAACTGCCCTGTTTGTGACTTCGAACCACAGACTTGTGGTTGCTACTTTGAAGATTCAGCTTAGGTCCAGTAGGCTATTACCTACTAGGAGAATGAGGCTAGACCTGTACTGACTCCAAGATCAAGCTGTCTCTAATGAGTTTGCATGCAGTTTGTGTGAGGAGCTTGCAGACTTAGGTGACTGCCAGTCCTAATGTGATATGGGAGACCATCTGTGACAAGACCCTGAAGGTCGCTGAGGGCTGTGTTGGTGTTGCTGCTGTTCCCAGAAGGAGGTGTTTCATATCTTATCTAGAGAAGTTGCTGTGCATGGCTTGATGGCAACTCTGGTCTGTACTAGGAACTGAGAAGGACAGCTGTGAGGGCTCTGAAGGCTGATAAAGAGGCACTTGTTAGACGGATCTGTGAGCAAGTGACAGACAGAGATGGGCACAAATACATCAAAAAGGATTTTGTTACAAATTACAAATACATGCTCATCAAATGTAACATAATAAAATACAAAACGCTGGCGTGAGAAAATATATTTAATTAAAATACAAGTAATGTGCAATTTGAAAATACAAAAGCACGTGTAAAATAGTAACAATACATGACGAATACATGTACCATTACAGTCTAGTAATGTGTAGTTCTTAGAAAATTTACTGTTTTCCCTAACTTTAAACAGAATAATAATTTTGTGATTAATGTGTGTTATAGTGTTAATTGTGAAATGAAAAATTATTTTTGTAACATTAGTAACATAATGTTCAACAGGCTGCATCTGTAGCAGTGGGTTGGGGGAGGATCCAGAAGATGGAACCACGATATAAATGTCCACAATCTCATATCACCCGGAATTTATACTCCGCATTTCCCACAGAATTTGTGGCGTTGGCTGATAAGGGTGCCAGCGTGTGCGTGTGCACATGCAAGGAGGCACAATGACTCTTTCTTAAATTAATTATCATAATGTGTTAATTTCCCACATTGTTTTACAGTAGGGTGTTAAATGTATACAAACTTGTAGAATAAATCTTTTTAGATATTAGCTCAAAAAAAAGTGTAACGGCTGTGACGCATATACATCACTTTGTTTTTTTTTTTGCAAACTGCAGCCTGGTTCTTCTCTGTTTCTCCTTAATGAAGGGCTTCTTGCTTTATGGAACTTCAGGAGCCTGATACTAACTGTCCTACAGTAGCTGTGCATGTCACACCACTTAATGTCCCATTTCTATTGAAGGTCCCTTGATGTCGTCCTCCGATTCGTGAGGCACTGCTGGATAAGTTGACGGTCAACTCTTGCATTAGAAAGTCGCTTCCCCCCACTACCTCAAGGTTTCTGGTCATTGCCAGTTTCTCCTGCTTCACCTTGCTATTGTGTACTGATCTCTTAGAAACTTTGAGCCTGACTCTGAATCAGCCTGCCACGAGGTGCCTTCTGCCAACAGAACCAGGATTACACCAGGATTTAACAATGCAGATGTTTAAAAAATATAGAGTGATCTCTTAATTTTTTCCAGAGGTGTAAGATTCAACATCAAGTTCACCAGTCAGTTCTCCCTTTGACACAGGTTCAGTTGCTACAAAAACACATATGTTTAGCTAACAGAAATTCATTTTGTCCTTAGGAACAAAAGTATCTAGCCTGATTTATCACTAATGAAGGCTTCCATACAGGACAAACCACAAGATGCCACTGCCTGAGCATGCCTGTTGACTCACACACTCTAGAGCACAGCACTGCTGTTTGCTAATTGCTCTATTTTTCTCTCCTATAATGACATTCAGTGAGCAATATCTGTCTTACTGAATACTTTACCTTAAAGCAATTTGCATCAAGCAACAAAGCAGCTTCATTCCTTAGGTTACTGGTCATGGGAAAACGAAGCACGTTTTCACACCTATAGTTTGGTTTCTCTAGCCAGACCAGTACAAACAGTACAGACGAGTTTGTAAACTTGCCCTCGGTTCAGTTGGCTTTCGAACAGAGAAAAAAATCCAAAAGAAGAACCAATGAACAACTACAAACCACGTGAGAAGATTCGTTCTGCTCATTGGCTAAATGTGTCTGTGGTGGGAATAATAAAGTAAATACAGGAAAGAGGTCCAGTGACCATGGAGTCAATGGAGGCTCTGATTGGGGCTGTTGAGAGACTAAGCAAGGAGTCTTAGTGTCTGAGCTTGCGAGTGTCCTGGATAAAACCCAAGATCCAGGTCTTTGGAAAGGGGTGTGTCATGCTCCCAATATCTTTGTAAGAGGATTGATGCTGCATTCCATTTGTACTCGTAACTCGTAAATTATGAGTTCCCGGCCGGAAGTTGCAACTGGGACGCCCCGCGAAGTCGAAATTACAAGTCGAGAACTCGGAGAAATCGACACATCCCCGACTTCAGAATTCATGATGGCTGCACCCTTTAATCAACAGAAGTTGCTGTAGTTTTATACTACTTACTAGTGCTTGCGTCTTTTGTGGCTCATTAAATCGGTTGTACACACCATACTGCCCAACCACTACCTGTGGACATGTTGTTAGGGTGTTTTTATGCACAAAATACTCTGTGGTATTGGGATTTCTTGCTTAACTGGATAACCTGTCAGATTTAAGATACTTTTAGTCCCCGGTATCGCTAAATGGCTTTCCGACTTGCTTTACTGGAACGTGGTTAATTCGGGTGTGACAATTCATTCCCATGTGTCATTCCCAGCTCCAACTTCCGACCTCTGAGGTAAATAGAACGCAGCAGAAGGTTCAAGTCTTTAGGGTCATGGTACTCCCTGTTTTGCTGTATGGCTGCAAGCCTTGGACAAAATCCAGTGACCTGAGAAGACTGGACTCCTGTGGGACTGTGTCTCTTCAGAGAATCCTTGGGTACTTCTGGTCTGACTTTGTGTCAAACAATCAGTTGCTCAGGGAATCCCGAGGGAGACATCACCTGCATTGTGAGGGAGTGTCAGTTACGGCACTACAGCCATGTGTTGCGTACCCCTTGTCGGCATGGTGAACACTCGCACTTATCCAATCTAATGTACGGCTGAAAATAGTGCAATTGTGCTGAAGGGGCGCAGCCTCTGAATTGATGGATCGCATGTGAATTTCAGAGTCCTGGGTCCAGGGTGCACTATGACCCCCCCCCCCCCTTTTCCCTCCCCCAGCAACTGGAGTACCGTTCCCACTGTCCCAGCCTCCAGTCACCTCGGTCACTGAACCGTAACACGACTAGTCAGGAACCCGTCACTCAGCCTTTCACCCCCCCCCCC
>JAODKL010000047.1:12395499-12411294 GCA_026780765.1 Petrocephalus schoutedeni
CCTCGTGCCCGTAGCTTCCGGGATAGGCTCCGGACCCCCCGTGACCCCGATAGGGAAAAAGCGGGTTGGAAAATGGATGGATGGATGGATTTCCCCCCCCCCCTCATTTAAGAGGGGAATTTATTGCTCCATGCATTTTTTGCAACTGCCTATCCTATTCGGGGTCGCAAAGGGTCCAGTACCAATCCCGGAGGCTGAGGGCACAAAGCAGGGAACGGCACATGGCAGTCCATCCAAAATTGATGAAAAGAGAAGATGAAAACTGGCCAGGGTGGCTGCCAAGAGGCCTACAGCAACACTGAAGGAGCTACAGGAATTTCTGGCAAGCACTGGTTGTATACCTCCTGTGACAGCAATCACCACTTTTCTCTAGATGTTAGACTGTGGGGTAGGGCCGAAAGTGAAAGAATTTCTTACAACATCCAGGCCCGGCAAAATTTTGCAAAATAACAGACATCAATTCTCCAAAAAGCATGTAGAACAATGTTTTATGGGATGAGTGAAACAAGGTTGACCTTTTTAGCCACAATTTCAAAAGGCCGGTTTCCCACAAAAACAACACCAAAATATCTCACCAAAAGGACACCACTTTTTGTTAGTGGGATGTTTCTCGGAGGGTGGGGCCTGCGACCTGAGTGGTGGTGCTTCTGCATTGCTGTGTTATTTGATTATGCATGCAAAATAAAGTGTCTGGAATTCTTTGGCTTAATTTAGTCTCTGTACACGCACATCTCTACAGCAAATACTTATGGGGGAACATCGCGCTCCATAGATTGGGGCAGTTGCTCTTAAAGCTTTGCTTAGTCACCAATCAGGGCCGGCAGGACATTTTCCACTCCTTTTTTCCCTAATCTGCCTTCAAGGCTTTAATCAAGGTGGAGGGAATTATGAATAGTTCTAAATACCAATCAATTTTGGAATTCTGGCCCAAAACCTTCGGGTGTCCGCTAGAAAGCTGAAGATGAAGAGGAATTTCACCTTTCAGCACAATAGTGACCCCAAGCATGCATCCAAATCAATAAAAGAATGACTTCACAAGAAGAAAATTAAAGTTTTGGAATGGCTCAGCTAGAGCCCAGACCTAAATCCAATTGAAATTCTGTGGAGTGACCTGAAGAGGCCTGTGCACAGGAGATGCCTTCACAATCTGGCTGATTTGGAGCCCTTTTGCAAGACAGAGTGGGCAAATATTGCCAAGTCAAGACGAGGCATGCTGATAGACTCCTCCCCAAAAAGACTGAATGCTGTGATTAAATCAAAAGGTGTTTCAACACCTATCACTTTAATTCACTGATTTGTTTGTTTTTCAATTGAATTGTACACATTAAAGGTGGAAAAGGTTTTGAAATGATTTATCATGGACTCATTTTTTACAGCACAAGAATCTGGCATTTCAACAGAGATGCGTACACTTTTCATATCCACTGTAAGTAACAAAACAAAAAAATTGTAGACTTTGGGCATTTTTAGTTGATTCCATCCATCCATCGTCCAACCCACTTATCCGAACAGGGTCCCAGGGGTCCAGAGCCTATCCCAGAGACTACGGGCATGAGGCGGGGAACAACCCAGGATGGGGGCTAGCCCATGGCTGGGCACATTCACATGCAATCGAGCAACACCAATCAGCCTCAGCATGTCTTTAGACTGTGGGGTGAAACCCCACAACGGCACGGGGAGAACATGCAAACTCCACACACACAGAACTGGGCAGGATTCAAACCCCGGTCCCAGAGGTGTGAGGCGACACCCCACCACCATATAGTTGATTCAATTCTCATTTATAATGTTTTTTCTGTTCTGTCCTGGAGCCATAATACAGAAACTGCTGGTCCTATCTTAACTGTCTGGTAACCATGGTAACTAGGGTTAGGACCTAGTTGGAGATACAGTGCTATTGCAGCTTTCTTTCAGCACAGCACAAAGGCAGCTGAGAGGCTCAAAAAAATTCACACAACTGAAGTTTCCACAACACAAACTGGAACAGCTGAAAAAAGCTGGAGCTCTGTGTTGTATGTATTGGCGAGATTATTTGACTCACATGGCCTGCCTGATGGAGATTGATCCATGATCAGTCGCTCCACCGATGCTCTGAAGAGTGATATCAACTGAAAAACATGTTTCCGTTTCAAAATGATTCCCCCGGTGTCACTAATTCCGAGATCAACTACATCTTACGAGTGCCTAGGTAAGGTAGGAAGCTAGCACAACGCCAACGTCCTGTCAGAGGTACTGGGACCTTGTATGGTTTTGCTGTCAGCACCTACCTGGACACTAGACTGAAAGATCATCACCACACGGTAAATGTTAACCCTGTGAAAGGGCGACTCATCACTAAAATGCAGTTAACGAAGCCGAGCTCATCCCCATCAATATCAGCTCCTGAAGCACGCTCAGGCTCGGCCGCCAGCCCTGCCTCTGGGCGTGTCTCAGCAATGGCTCCCGCGAACATACCTCCCGCTCCCCTGCACGTGGTCACCGAACAGTTAAGACAGGACCCCAACGCGGGATATGGACAGAGTCTGACTCTCCAGTCTCCAGCGTCGCATGACTGGGACTGATAGCTTAATGGAAATGTGGCCAGTACTCAGAAGAGAAGCCAAACCCATGAGATCAACAACAAATAAGCCAAAAAGAATAAGCCAACGTTCCCTCTAAGCAAGCCAAGAAACAACTGGGCGTCACTGCATGGCATATACTCCCAGAAAGGATTTCCCCGAAGGCAGGATAGTTAGTAAGTCAGGGAAGAAGTACAATAAATGAGCAACATGTAAACATCTTATTGTCCATTCATCTCCTGACACCGCTTCTCCTAGGGGGTTCTGGCACCTATTGTGGTGGCTATAGGCCAAAGGAAGGAAACAGCTGAGGATGGTGTTCCAGCCCGTGGCAGTGCACTGTCACACATGCTGTTCCACATGTTACTGTTTCTGAACAAGAGCCTCTAACTCAACAGTTCTCAACAGGGGGACCGGGCCCAAACGGGGGCCTCGGGGGAAAATCTCCCTGGACACAAGAAGGAATTTTGGGGGTAAGAAGCCAAAGGATGAGAATGACAGCTAATAGTAGTTTGTGGTTTTGTTTAATTATTTGCATTTTACTTACTTTATAAGTGGAAAGACACCACTGCTAGCTGGATATTTGGAAGATGGATGGATGCAATTTGAATAGACTCAACAGTGTAACATGACTATTAAAGATATAATTCAATTAAAGTGCAACAATATAGATTCATTAAAAAAACATTCGAGAGGTCTGTCCTGGGCAGCACAAGGCACAAAACCGAGGAATGCCCCTCAGTTGTATATTGTTATACCATATTACATCGTGTATGAGAGCCACAGAAAATTTGAACTAAATTCAAACCTTGTTAGATCGATCAGCCGATCAGATTCGGGACCAGATGGATATTTAATATTATTTCATATACAAACAACTTAATAGAAAGGGTAAAATTCTGCACGGTAGCCCTCCCGGTATTCATAGATACCTCCCCAAATAGCGCGTCGCTGTATTTATGTAGGACGGTATTTGTCGCAATGGTTCAGTCCAAAGGCGAATGGTTTGCTCCGCGTCCGGCGTTTCTCGTCGCTGATTGGCCAGCCGCCTTTCCGGGGCAGTGCCGCTGCCTGTTGGGATTGGCGCGAAGCTGCTTCGTCCGGGCGGACAAAGAGCTGCCTCACATTTTTACCTTTATATCTGTTATTTGGTGCTCGATATCAGGTGCATCGCCATGGCTGACAAGGAAGGTAATTCCCGCCTGCTTCCGCTTGTCGAGAACATTCGGCGCCTTGTATTTCTCCCGGAGTAGAGGCCCGCACGGCTAAGGTAGCCGCTAGCTAGTCGGTGCCGGTGTTTGCGTGTGATGCAGGCCCCGCCGTGGCTGCGGCTGGAAGTCCCGCCAAAGCGGTCATTAGCATAGCTACCTTCCGCTACCCACGGAACTCGGGTCTGCGAAGTGACTTCGCTGCTGTCTCCCGGGCGTCGCGGCGCGTTGCCCACACGCTGTAGCCGAATCTGAATAGCCCGGAAAGCCTGGCGGAGTGCGGGTACGCTCGCTTTGTGCCGGCCTCGTATTCCCTCTCTCTCTCTCTGCCTCTCTGCCGGTGCTGGTCCCTGCTTTAAGTTAAAACGCTAATTTAGAGTGGACCTGCTGTCTCTCACATAGTGTGGTTATATGGGTATCCCGACTGCCGCGTAAGGTGCATGGGCCGAAAGGGCCATTTAAAGCGGCTTTCAGCCTTACGCGTTCGGGTAGTGATGCGTAGCCACTGCATATGCGGCTTATTAACAGCCCCTCTCGTTGGGCATTTCAGAAAGGTACCCCTACTCACTTCCTAATTTCGTTGCGTGCATTTCGGTGGGTGAAACTCCTGCTTTTGGCCTCCTGGGTCTGGCGCCCGATGTCGCCTGTTTGGGGTGCATGCCCTGGGTCGCCCCGTGTAAATATCTGCCTGCTCTGCGTGTGCAGCGGCGTTCGATGATGCCGTGGAGGAGAGGGTGATAAACGAGGAGTACAAGATCTGGAAGAAGAACACCCCTTTCCTGTACGACCTGGTGATGACCCACGCTCTGGAATGGCCGAGTCTGACTGCGCAGTGGCTACCCGACGTTACCAGGCATGTTTCATTTCTTTTTATATACTCCTGGTTTGCCCTATTGACAGCGTTCAGTTCTTCCGCTGTCGTTGCGCGTTTGTCGGGGGTATTCAAGTCAGGCTGCAGGTACAGAACTGTTGGGGAACTTTGAGCTGGGGGCAGGTGTGTTTTGAAATCGCATCTTTCAGAAATAATAATATGAACACATTTGCCGCTAACAAATTTTTAAATAATTAAGATGTGTGAAATAGACAGGCACCACCTACTGAATGTCAAACATTTCTGACTAATAACAAAAGTTTCTGGCGGGAAAGTTTCTCAGGCAATGCCATGGAGAGATTTTCTATCCACTGCTCGGTGGCACCCCAAAAAAATCTTCAGAGGTGTGCCCAGATGGGACCCCTGAATATCAGAACTTGTTCCTAAACGATTCCTAAATTGTATAATGCCATGGTAGTATAGGCTAGTTGAGAACTGTGACTATGCCAATTTGGAATCGCATACTGATATTCGTTGATGTATTTCACTGTTAATTTATTTTCGCTGATTCGGTCACTGGGGGGCAGCGATTTGTATTAGAAAATATGACGATATGGGGGAGGGGGGTTTAGGACAAACATGTCAGCCTTGGTGTAGAAGGGCTCTGTCAGGAAATTTGAAGCCCCCCCCCAAACTGGCCCTAGTGATGCCCATGATGAATACATCTATTACCGTATACTGAAAAAGAACACTAAAGAGTAGCAGGTGATTGAGTGACATTTGAGAGATTTCATTCAGTAACATTGAATTCAGGTAGTTCTGTTAGTGTTGCATATTGGGTAAATTGAAATGGTTACATGGTGAAAAGAGAATTCCCCTTGGACACTCCTGATGTGATACCTGATGTTGGCGCTCCACAGGCCTGAGGGGAAGGACTACAGTGTCCACCGGCTGGTGCTTGGCACACACACCTCGGATGAGCAGAACCACTTGGTCATCGCCAGCGTGCAGCTGCCAAATGATGACGCCCAGTTTGACGCCTCCCACTACGACAGCGAGAAAGGAGGTGAGACCCGCCTTCTGTGTCATGTCCCCAAAGGAACCCACAGCGTCTCAAGCCAAGCTCCTTCGATTGTGCTCCCAGTGCATTTCACGTTCCAGCCACTCCTTGTTTAGCTACAGAGGTCATTAAGTGAAAATCAAAGTAGCTTCAGAGTAATCGCTTTAGTGGAATCACTCTGGTATACAGCATTTAGTCATAAATGCACACATGGGCAGGAAAATTTAGTTTTTATTACTGTGGTTTTTGTGAATGGTCGGTAACCAAGATAGTTACTAAACTACAAGTGGTTGCATGCGATTGGTCAGTCTTATGTGTAAGGGGAAACATTTGATGTCTGACTCCTGGCTTCAGTAGCGGCGTAAATATGAACCCTGCATGCTGTGACCCCCTCGAACCCTTGCCTTGGAGCCAGTGCCACCTGTGATTTTATCCTGCAATCACTCAGAGTTTCTTCTCTCGGCAGAGTTTGGAGGCTTCGGGTCTGTGAGTGGGAAGATCGAGATTGAAATCAAGATAAACCATGAGGGAGAGGTGAACCGTGCCCGCTACATGCCACAGAACCCGTGCATCATCGCCACCAAGACGCCCACCAGTGACGTGCTGGTCTTCGACTACACCAAGCACCCGTCAAAGCCAGGTAACATGGGGGCAGAGCCCAGTGCCTATATGCTTGTTTTACATGTTATGAAATCCCAAAGATGCCAGCATTCAGTCCTTCAGTTTAATGTCGTGCTGTGAATTTTGTGGTAAGATGTCTCTGACTTTAAGTGCCATTGCAATTTCCACCTACATTTCTGTGCACACACTCAGTTGCCAGTGTATCCTGTACACTACAGAAAGTGCACTGCACAGTCCCTCTCTTAGTTTGATCGTGCATCCCGTGACCTGCAGACCCATCCGGGGAGTGCACCCCTGACCTTCGTCTGCGGGGCCACCAGAAGGAGGGTTATGGTCTGTCCTGGAACCCAAACCTGAGCGGCTGCCTGCTGAGTGCCTCCGACGATCACGTGAGACATCTTCCTTTGGACATTCTTGTGTTGCTGAGTTTGTGTCCCTGGATCCTTGAGGGGAGGGGCTTGTTTCACTGCTTTAATCGATCATCTACGCTGTATCACCACATTGGTCCACTTTTTCTCATTTTCGAACTCAAGGCTTCCAGCCAGCTGTGGTGTCTGGCTTAGCAGGCTCTGTGCTTGAAATCAAAAGGTTGCTGATTCAGGCTTTGTGGTGGCGGTGGTGGTAGTAGTAATAATGGATATCTTTACATTGCTCCATACTATGGAGCGGAATCCGTGCCACCTTGAAATGCAAATATGACTTTGGCATACGCGGAAAAACAATCGGTGCGACATATTGTTTTACAGTGCTCAGCACGCAGAAAACTTACCGTGTGGAAATG
This sequence comes from Petrocephalus schoutedeni, assembly GCA_026780765.1. Lineage (NCBI taxonomy): Eukaryota > Metazoa > Chordata > Actinopteri > Osteoglossiformes > Mormyridae > Petrocephalus > Petrocephalus schoutedeni. The sequence continues at coordinate 12,402,539 of JAODKL010000047.1, forward strand.
TAGTGCACAAGAGTCATTGCTTTTCAGTGAGTGTCGCAAAGAGAACGTCACATAATGCAAAGCAAAACCATCATTCCATTGCTTTGCATCTTATTTAACTACCATCCAGAAAAACAATTAGAATAGTTTGCATTATACACAATTAAAAGAAGAAATCATGCCACATCACACTGAAATGCAATGACCACCTTTGCTCTGCAGCCTCGGCTCATTTTCGAAAAGTACATGCTGAAATCATGCCACCACAAGATGTAATCACTGGCCAATCACAGCTCTCCTGGAAGCGGGAGGCGTGGTCACGGAAGACGGGCTGGGACAATCACTGCATAAACATTTGTGCTTACAGTTTCAACATCCAGTTATGGTCCATATGAAATTGAAATATGTCAGGTTTAAAATTAATCAGACATGCTTTTATTACACGTTTCTTCTTAAGCTTTTGGGCAGAAGTGAGGTAGTCATAAAAATGATGAATAAAGGAATATATTCTGTGGGGTGGGCGGGTTTTTCCAGACTATCTGCCTGTGGGACATCAGCACAGTCCCAAAGGAGGGGAAGGTGGTGGACGCCAAGACCATCTTCACGGGGCATACTGCAGTGGTGGAGGATGTCTCCTGGCACTTGCTGCATGAGTCGCTTTTTGGTTCCGTGGCTGATGACCAGAAGCTCATGATGTATGTTTGTTTTCCAGCTGCTCTCTTCTACTTAGCCCCTAATTCAGTATTCTTTTAAAGTAACATTCGTTCTTTGTGTTTTATGAACTTTTCCTGTTTTGGTTTTTGGTTTACTTTTTTTTGTTTGTTGCTTTTTCAAATGTGCTGTTGTCACTGCTCGCTGCAGGATAATTTTGCAATATGTTTTGCAAAGATCAGGAGGCGTGTTGTGAAGGGTACATGACAGGCTCTTGGGCAAATACATTTGGTTTTCATTTGAGAATTTTGTGGTAAGCATTTGTGTCTGTGTGTATGATGTATGTTCAGCTGGGACACCCGATCGAATAACACCTCCAAACCAAGCCACGCAGTAGATGCCCACACTGCTGAGGTGAACTGCCTGTCCTTCAATCCCTATAGCGAGTTCATCCTGGCCACAGGCTCTGCCGACAAGGTTTGTCTTAGCGTGTTGCTTTGGGGATTGGTGGGGGATGTTACTTGTGGGGGGTGGGGACATTGGTTTGCCCAGTAGTCATTTGTGAGTGGAATTTTGTGGCGTAATTAAACTTTCAGCTATGTGTCTTTTTTTTTTTTGTGAAGGGGTTGTTTTCGCATTTAGTGTCGTCTTGATTTTGTGTCCCTCACTTTTCTCAGACCGTGGCACTTTGGGATCTCCGGAATTTGAAGCTAAAACTGCACTCTTTCGAGTCTCACAAGGACGAGATCTTCCAAGTAAGTACTCGGGCCTTTCTTTTTCCAGGTGACGCTTAAAGTTGCTGATACCTTCCCCCTTTGAAAAACCGCCACACTTCTTAGCTCAGAAACAGCCTAGAGGACCAAAGTGTTGACTTAAGCTCAGATCCTGGAATGCTCCGTCTCTGATGCTTGTTGATGTGTCCGCAGGTGCAGTGGTCCCCTCATAACGAAACTATTCTGGCTTCCAGTGGTACAGACAGGAGGCTGAATGTTTGGGACCTCAGGTGTGTTGCGCATTGTGATTCTGTGGCCCCCTGTTGCAGCACCGAGGTCCCTTACCGTTAGTAGAGGCAATGACGAGCCTTTAGCGTGTTAACCGAACGTGGAGCTTGTCCGCCTTCATTGTTATCTTCTGAAAGTCCTCGTGAAACTCACTGCCTGTGCTGTGGTTCAAGTGTGTTTCTCACCCAATCCATTAACCATTGTTTTGGCCCTGTGGTCTGTTTTTGAAATCCCCTAAATAAAACCCTATGTTGGGTTTCTGAACCGTCCAGGATGGACTGAGCTATGCAAAGGCACCAAGGCTTAGATGTGGTCCCATGGCATGCCTTTAAAACCTAACAAATGTATTTAACTACCTGCGTTTACAGCAAAATCGGAGAGGAGCAGTCTCCTGAGGATGCGGAAGATGGCCCCCCAGAACTGCTGGTGAATGTTTATTCCCCTTTTCTAATGTCGGGTAATGAAGTACCCCTGTCTTTGTAATCCATTTTTATATCTGTATAATTTTGTTATATTTCTATTCCAGTTCATCCATGGTGGTCACACAGCAAAGATCTCAGACTTCTCCTGGAATCCCAACGAGCCCTGGGTCATCTGTTCTGTGTCGGAGGACAACATCATGCAAGTGTGGCAGATGGTGAGCAGATTTATCAGTTTATTTTTAGTTGTGTGCCCGAGGTGTTTTATTAGATTGTGGTCAGGTTTTCCTACAGTCTACTGCTGATTTACGCAGTGTCTCCAGCTCCCTGCTTGGATAGGTCGCGGACTGACCAGCCTCTTCCCTGGTGTTTTTAGGCAGAGAACATCTACAACGATGAAGACCCAGAAGGGGCGGCAGATGCTGAAGTCCAGGGTTAAGGATGTCTCTTCCCCCCCCACCACCAACACCACCACCCTATGAGAGCGGGACCTGAGTGCCCCCTTTATTTTTCCATATTTTGACTTCAGTGGCGCCCAATGCCAGCCAGTACTCCCTTGTGTCCCTCTGGTTGGGTGAAAGGCTGAGTTCCCTTGTAGACCAGTCGTTTTACTGACCGAAAGCTTCCACTGTCATAGCTGAGATGTTTCAGCGAAGGACACGCCCGTTTTGCCCCTATATTTGTGATACACTTTATTCCCCGAAATTTCTTTCATCTGAAATTCATTTGAAATCTTAAGTTTGTGTGTTAATCCCAGTGTTTCTAAATGCAGTGCAGGTTTCTTCTGGGCATATGACTGCAGGATAAACAGCTTTTCTCTTTCAACTTTGTGGGAATGACAAAAAATGGTTAGCTTTTACTGAGTTACATAATGTCTCCAATGCCATCTGTTGAACTTTGGTACAGCTAGTTAAACTTATATGCTGTATGCTTCTTTCTTTGGTTTCGCACTTCCCGACTTGGGCAGTTAGTATTTTTTTTTTCTTTTTATTTTATTTTTTTTTTTTGTGCCCCCCCCACCCCAGCTCCTGTCTTGTCATTGTGATAATGCCTGTATACAATACTGCCCTGTCCATTCACATTTTGTCAAATTAATTGTATAAAATATGATTGAGTAAATGTGTTTTCTATCTATGTCGGTCTTTTGAAGTCATTCAAAGCAGGTATTGGTAAGTTAAAGCATTCTGTGCTATTCTCTGCTACGTTACGCTGTACAGTAAGGTGACGTGAAATTGATGTGTGACCTAGACAGTGATGTCCTGCAGCTCGTTTTGTGAAATCCTGTCTGGTGATTGAAGCCAGCATGTCTGTGGTGATACTAGTACCACTGTAGAGAAAATGTTTGGAAGTGCTGGGTAATATTCCATAAATAACTGAAAGCTCCCCAGGGATGTTGACAACAGGGTTATTGATCTTCTCAAATGGAACTGGTAATATATTTTACAGCCATCGCTAAAGACTTTTAAAAAAAGAAAAAGCCAGTGTTATTCTCTTGACAATCATTTCTGCTGGCGCAGCAGTTGTTCCAAAAATCACGTTTCGTCCTTCGTGACAGGATCAGCTGTTCTTTGAGCTTCATTGCTGTACCTGCAAAGACAGGATATACATATTTCTTACAAATGGGAAGTTAAGCAGTAGCCTCGCTTGCCTGGCTGATATTGTGGACTTGCGCCTTAATGTGACTCGTAGGACAATGAGTTGCCGCCGCCGTGTTTACACTGGCTCCCGCGAGGGCGCCCCTCTGCAGCTACACTTGCCTGTAGATTCCCAGCTCTTCCTCAAGGCTGCTCTTCACTTTTTCTATATCTTGATTTTTCTTTTGCTGAATCTGAATCTCTGTTCTCAGGCACCGCCTGTTCTCTTCAAGTGCATCCACTGCCTCCTAGTGGAAAAATTAACATCCGTCAACTATAAACAGGAAACATTTATCTCAATTCCTGGAAGAACCACTCCTATAAGTTCTCCTTTGTTCTGTGGCCTCACAATCTGATGCTAATCAAGGTCGGGCTGGAGCGAAAACGTCTTGACAGGTGGGGCTTCAGGAGCTGGATTGAGAAACATTTGGTGTACGGCTGCTGTTATGCTTGTCGAAGTGTGTTAGCGTAGCCCAGGGGTGTCCAACTCGTCTTGGATGGCCAGAATCCAACACAGTTTGCAGATTTTCCTGCTCAAACAAAGACTTTTGTGCAATACTGTTAGAAGGCATTTCCAATAATTTTCTTCTCAGACTACTGAACCAGATCATTGTTAAAAATGCACTGATGAAAAACCTGGAAATATATTTAACTTAATGCAAACTGATTTTAATGTTTTAAATGAATTGTATCCATGTTTTTGAAGTTCTGGAGTTCACGCCTGAGCTAAGCAAACGCAAGTGGACGTTATGCCCCCTTGCTCAGATGCATTCCGCAGTCCACGCTGCTTTCCACGTGTCCTGCTTGCCATTTTCCTGGTTCCTGCATGTCCTTTGTCCTTTTCTCCCCCCTTTTGGCTCATCCCTCCCACACACACTCACTCTCTGGGACCATTAGCCCACCACCCTTAATACTCCCATCCAGGAGTATTAGAGATTCTGGGCCCCTAACCCAAATCATTCCAGTTATGCTTCAACTATGTTGCCCTTGGAAATGTCCTGCAGCTCACTAGCATGTACCCCTCCTGACCTCCCGGGATTGTCCCCTCCTGACCTCCCGGGACTGTCCCCTCCTGACCTCCCGGGACTGTCCCCTCCTGACCTCCCGGGACTGTCTCATCTTGACCTCCCGGGACTGTCTCCTCTTGACCTCCCAGAACTGTCCCCTCCTGACCTCCCGGTCCTGTCTCCTCCTGCCCCGGCCGCGAGGTGCTCCGTACCCGGTACTGGCAGAGGTTCTCCTCCCGCTCCTGATGCATCAGCGCCAGACGTTCATGCAGGTAGGCTTTCTGAAGGGCCAACCTCTGCGCCTCCTCTCTGAGGGGACTCAGCCGTGCCCGTAGCTCCCGGGACGACTCCTGGCACCTCCTGGTGGCCTCAGCGCTTGTCTGTCTGCGAGACAGCAGGGCCTGGAGCCGGGGCTGGTACTGCTCCTCCAGGTTCTGCACACAGCTCTGGAGCTGGCGCTGGACGGCGCAGGACGCCTCGCGGCACTGGGACATCTCGCCGGCCGCGGGGGGCGGCTCCACGCCACCCAGCCGGCTCCGGCAGTCGTTGAGCCGGTTCTGTTGGTCCTGCTGCAGTCGGGCCGCCTCCTCAGTGAGACGCAGCAGCTCAGCTTGGAGCTTCTCCTTGAAGAGCATTCACAATGTAGACACAGAAGATGGATTTACAAATTAAACAGACATCATTTGAAGCGTGTCTTGAATTGTTTTGGACTTTGTTAGGTTTGCGATTTCCTTAAATGTACTTAAGCTCATAAGCTTGTAAGTAAATAACCTCATAAGCACATATAGGAATCGCTTAATTCTGACTCAATTACTAACTTCTGCAATCCTGAAGACTGAATTAACTTCCCTGGCTGAACTAATCTGTCCATTTTACTTTCATGTGTTGAGATAGAAGTGTGGAACCAGTACAGAGTGCAGTCTTGGATTATGGGAGGTTTTAGCACCTGAGTAATGACTGACTCCTTGACATCACGCTGCAATGTGTCCAGGAAGACCCGAGACTGGGTGCACTCCCTCACGGTGGCAAAGAGGCGCTTGCGGACATCCAGCATTTCTTCTCGCAGGCTCCGCCTCTCCAGCTCCGATTTGGTGAGATGCCGCCACGCCCTCGCCAGCTCCGCCCGTAGTCCTTGGACCTCCCGTGCCATTGGTTCCTCTAGTGCCAGCAGCTCAGCCACCAGCTGGTCCCGGTGCTGCTCGAGGGCACCCACTTGTGCGATGCACGCCTCGAACCAGAGACCCAGCTCCTCCATGGTCGCTGCATCGCTCGGCTGTGCCCTGGAGTCACCCATGCACCTATCTCGTTTTGCCGAGTCCTCCAGCTGTGCCACCAGCTCCTGGGTGCACTCCTCCAGCTGGCTGCTAATATCCCCCAGGCACCCCTCGATTTGGCTGTCCATGCCTCCACTCTGCCCCAAGAACAATGCCCCCAGTTCATGCAGGCATTCTTCAAACTGGGCACTCAGGTCTTCCAGGGACCCACTGGGATCTTCTATTCCACTTTCTAGCTGGACACCTGTCAGGTCCATGCTATCTCTAAACGGCAGCTGGATGTCCTCAGTGTAAGTCTTGGTATCAGTCCCAGCTTCCTCCATCTGGTCCCTAAACTGTATACCTGGCTCCTGTGTGTGGTTCCCCTCAGACCCAACCTGGGCCTCCTGCAACATGCCCCAAATAGGTTTCAGCTGGTTCGGGGCCTCTTGCCTGTCCATTGCCAGTCTGGAAAACAGGCAGCAGCTCCTTAAGTCAAACAAAGTCAGCCACACCATTAGCTAAAGATGTTTTTTTGGTATATTATGAGGACCTGGCAGTCGATGCAGTCACAGTTAACAAGGTTCCCGAGATGGATTCACGGTCCGTATCTTCGGGCAGCAGTGGAATGTCACCTCATGTTATGTCAAACCACAGCCGTTAGGTCTCAACGAACCAAATCCCAAATGGCGTTTATTCTTAGTCTATTTATGTTAAAAGAATCCAGCCTGGGTAGGGGCTGCCTTGGCCTTCGTTCAAGCCCTCTCAAAAAGCCCCAGCGAGTGGGTGACTGCAGAGTGCGGTAATTGGCTGGCTTTTTGTACAGGAACCTCACCACCTCCTTCTAACACTCGAGAAGTTACTCCAGGTTATTTCGCAGCAGGCTTGTCATACCCTCCAACTATCTCATGGGCTATGTAGTGCTCAACCCCGTCTATTTTTGCTCCATTAAGCTTATTACACTTCATAGCTTTTCCAAAGATCGAATGCTCCCCTTGCAAAAACCTGAACGATCACCCCACGACTCGCCTTAGGGGCATTGTTTGCCGGTACGCAGTTATAAGCTATGAGTTTTAAGCAGCATGTTAAGGAACTGTTCAAGGCATAACGACGTTGAGGCAAAACTCAACAGGATCCAAAGCATGACAGATATATTTCCAAACATAAACCAAATCCCACTATCTCCATACAGTTAACTCTTCTGAGTGTAGTTACCTCACCCAAATGCAGCTGTCTCATGTAGCTCTTCTTTTTCTGCTCCGGCAACGTCTGAGCAAATGACACACATGAAGAGAGTCGTTCTCCTCTTTTCTCATAGCCCCTGGTGTGTTGCTGCTCGTCTCCAGGATAACAGAGAATCTGTTTTAGTTTATTAATACATCCCTGGGGGGAACACAAGCCCCTGTCTCGTCTCACACCCTTCCAAGCCAGCTGAGAGGGGATCAGATGGCAAATCGCACAGATCCAAGTAGGATCTCAGAGGGGAGGGACTCTCGGTCATTCACTGACATCATCTATACCTTAAAGGACTAGACAGACCCATGTTTGGACATGGACCCAGGGTCAAACTGTGATCACACCCATGAGGAAGCTAAAGGAGGCGCACAAAGGTTTCAACAGCGCCCGCTACAGGCCAAAAATCAAAGCATGTATTACTGAGATAGCGTCAAATATCTTACAAACCAAGCTTGCATGTTTGTTATCCGAACAACTGCAGACCTGGTATATTTCACATTCCGCTTCTCATTCCGTCAGAATTATTAAAACTTTAAATATGCTGGTGTAAATAAGGAGAATCATGTCTCTGTACATAACCACACATAATACTTATGATATCTCAGTATTTACTGAGATAACTTAAAAGTGAACGTGCACCTCTGTGGCAGAGAGGAACATTGTTCAGTGCTCCATAATCAAATGCCATGATACTTAGTCCTCTGAAGTCACTGCTCTTTAATAGAACGTAACATACTTTCAGTCCCGAAATACAATACTGCATCCCTGAAGAGCAAAACGGTGCATTAACAGGGTCCAAAAGCATAGTCTGAGCCCCAGAGAAGAGCACACCCAGAGTGTGAGTGGCAAGGCCATTTTGTAGCCTGTGTGCTAAAGAAGAGGCACTTAATGGGCTTTTTTCAGGATGTTCTTGGAAAATCTGAGCAGTGTTACAAATGTGAATTAAAGGGAAAGAACCTTGTTAGAAAAGGAACAGGCACGAGATGTTTTCCAAAACAAATAGCAAGTTAGCTAGCAGCACTAACATCCGTCTAGCTAGCAAGTTAGTTAGCAACTTTAACATTAGTTTAGCTGGTTAGGAAAGTCAGGGAGATGCGTGCAGAAACTACACGAGTTAATTCACAGAACGAGCGTACAGCAGTGACCCCGGTCAAACTGCACCATGCTATGTGCTGCCAAAATATGGTTGAATGCTCAGATTCACATAATTCCCAATCTAACATTCAGCTCTGTTAGAAAACACTCACACCCTATTAAATATGGCGTGTTTACATTAAAGTGTCACGTAAGGGAGGAACTGGGAGGATGGTGGATGGCTGGAGTATGAGACAATGCTTAAGTGACTCATGCAGTCTGAAGTGCATTATTTATGTAATGCCTAACATTGTCACTAGATGCCGCCACAAGCAATTTAATCAAGGCCTTTAAGTATCCATCCATCCATCCATCTTCCAACCCGCTTATCCTGTACAGGGTCGCGGGGGGTCCGGAGCCTATCTCGGAAGCAATGGGCACGAGGCAGGGAACAACCCAGGATGGGGGGCCAGCCCATCGCAAGGCACACTCACACACCATT
>JAODKL010000047.1:12430344-12459770 GCA_026780765.1 Petrocephalus schoutedeni
GCCCTTGTCTGTTGTTTGTGTTCCTCAAGGCCAGAGCCCAGCATGGCTTTAATAACTCCAAAATACCCTTCAGACCAGAGACTGCACAGGGCTGAGGGAACCTTTAAATCTGCTCACATTTCTCTGATGGGATCGTCATCAATCCCAGCTGAACTTCAGTCCAAGTTTCAGAAGACTAGTATGGATTTGTGAGTAGATACAACTTACAAAACGTTTCAAATATGACTTATTAATACTGTAGCTGAGAAGATTAAGCTTCTACTCACCACTGCAAATCTAAGCAGGGTAGGGGGTCTTTCTGTTGTGAATTAAGGGTGTATAAAAACCCACTCAGGAGTACCAGGATACATAGGAATGGTGCATTTTCCTTTGACATTCTTCCAAGAACCTCACCACAGAATGAAAGGTCTTGGCTTTAACGTGAAAGCTTTACTGATTTTATTTGCACAAACTGCCACTTGGAAATGTCCTCCACCTCTGTGATATCACGACGCACTTGTTATCGGCGGAAACTCTGTTCCTGTAGATCAACACCGGCCTTCCTGGGCCACGCCAGCATCCTGCTGGCCGTCACGTGTAAATCGGCTGAGATTTTATAAATGGCAGCCAGATTGTAGGCTTTACACGGTAAATGGCAAGTGGGCTACGTGGCTCCAGCCGTATCTTAGCGACTCTGTAAACACACACAGGTCAGTGACTTACATAACCTCTGCATAATGTACTGTCTGGCCCGTCTCTATGAGCAATAAGCGGGCTGGTTAAGGAAACCCAGGCCCTTGGCACGGCAGTATTGGTTCTCCTACACGCCATGCAATGTATATTTTTAAGAGGGATTTCTCTGATGAAAGTGCTCCTCAAGAGAGTGAGGAAAGGAATTTGCCGACTCACTGCGCCAAACGAAATCATGGGGAACATTAACCGTAATCCAAGTTTCCTCCAGCTCATAAATTTCTGTTGTCGAAGCAGGCATTAATGAGACGTACTGGGGGAAGCTCATCGCAAGGCAGCCTACTGTCTGTCAGATAAAACACTCCTGCTCGAAAAAATACCAAGGAAGTACCGCAAGAGCGTTTTTGCGTTTATGAAGCCGTTATAAGGGGCGCTGTGGATTTTTCATTGACGCCCATTAAAGTAATGAGGTGACAATTAAGCTAATGAGGCAGGGCGAGACTCGGAGCTCATTCAGAGGCCCAGAAGTGGAGCTTTTTAGATACAGTTCTGTGCAAAAGTCTTAGCTATACAAAGTAAATGATGTTTAAATGGTCTTCATGTCGTGTGATTTTTATGCCTGTCAAAGTCGGTCAGCTGAATCATTTCAAAACCTCTCCTTAAAATTATCGTAGTATTTGCAGCAACCATCCCATACGCCCATAGATGTTTTGACCTGATCACTAGCATGCCTCAAATCGCAAATCAGTGCCTCATTTAGTTATGATAGAAGTTAGTTTGTAATAACCCAGCTGGCAGTGAAATGTACCAAATGTAACAAATACATGTAATGACCGAGGGGCGCCTGAGGAGGGGTTTGGGAACTGAAGTGGTTCTTCTAGCCATCCAGCAAGATATTTTTGCAGAGCAGAAGAAATTCTTCTCTATTTTTTACTGTCTTGCTGTCATTCATCAGCCCACTTCCTCTCCCCACTGGTCCTGTGTTACTGTTAATTTGCATATGCTCTAATTTTAATCTTTCTTTTTCCATGCACAAATACACACTTTATCCCCAGAGAAATGGCCTTAAACTTTCTCTTTGCCTGCTTAAGACTGCGGCACAGTACTGGCAATGTTGGAGTATTAATGTCGACTCACTTGACGCTTTTGGAGGGAACCTCCCACGCGAGCTCAAGGTCGTCGCCAACGCAAACAGTGACCTTTCCCGTTAGATGCGAGATAGCGCCTGCTTTGACTGTGCGGCAGCTCTGCCCCTGGGAGATGTTTCGTCCCCACCCCTCCTTCGGTCTTTATGAGTCGCAGTGCCTCTGGCTCTCCACCAGGTGGCTGAGCGAGTCCCGTTTACACAGTTGTGCGTAATCCCCTCACTGGCCATCTACATTTCACATTCGGGGGCTGGTAGAGGTCCACTGTTCATGCACCAAGCCTTGAGAATAAGAGTAGTATTATCTCACTTCGTCAGGTTGAAAAAAGAAAGGGCCCAGAGATAAGTTACCCCCCCCCCCCTTCAGCTGGCTAGGCGCAGGGGCTCTTTGACCCTACCCTCATGCTCTGTAGCTGCTGTAGTAACCTCCCCCATAATATGCCTTTTTATGAAATTTTAATTGAAATAATTGCTGTTTCTGTGACCTGCGTGGAAGTTTGTTTTCTCTATTTTCCCTCCTTCTGAGAAACGCATTTCAAAACTGGGTGGACGTAGCTGGAACGGCTGAGGTTCGACTTTATAATCCAAATTCTTACATCATCTGTGTGTTGGCTTTCCGCCATATGTGTGGTGTCATTCACAGCTAGTGACAGCAGGTGGCGTGATGTTTAAGCTGACAAGTAACCAGATGATTAGCTCCTGGGACAGGGCTCAGTGCAATGCAAAAAAAATGCTTAATTACCCTTAGTTAGCATATGTCTGTGTACATATGTCAATTGTAAGTCACACAAATTGTAAGTCACACAAATCTTTTACAGTGTCATTTGAGCAAAGGTGGAAATTTCAGGTCCAGAAAGTAAAAATCCAGACCAGGATTTTGTTTCAACCTACGAGTTGAGCATAAAGAATCATAGTCACATAGTACTCAGCTGGTTGGTTGAAACAAAATCCTGGTCTGGATTTTTACTTTCTGGACCTGAAATGGCTGCCTCTGCATTTGAGCATATATAGTGAATTCTGACTCTGCTCCTCCACAGATGTGTGCCGTGGTGCATAAGTGGGAGGGGTTTCTTACTCTTCCTGTTTAATGGTGCTAGTGGTGCTGCAGGCCTGTCTGCGGCTGTGGAAGTCAGGGTATTTTTGTCTGGTAGGGCTTGTGTGACCTCATGGGGGCCCCCAGCCCACTGTCCTGCCATGTTCCTTTTTCTTGCTGACACCCCTGTGGTGCAAACAGTAAACACACTCCGGCTCCCTAATCCCCAACTTCATGCCTCGTTTAATTTCTGCCTGCTGCGAACCTTCCCCTAAGCTCCGGCAGCAGAGCTACCATCTCCCGTCCTTCATGTCATGAGGCATAGGTAACCCTGCAGAGCCTGGTCCAGGAGTGATAACACTCTAGATAAGTTCTGCAAAATGCATGCAACTGTTATTTCGCTTAGTGTAATTCTCTTATAAAGTTCTTATTAAATGTTTTCCCTACAATTTGTGTATTCAAATTGTGTAGGTCAGCAAAGCAGGAGGGTGTTGTTCAGTACTGTCCACTAGAGGGCACTATAGAGCTGGGGGCACTGAGGGAATCAACATGGTTGACTTCAAAGATAAATTCAGAGGTTTTCACTGATATATGTGGGTCATGGAGCTGTCACTCCTCTTTAAATCCTGTTTTTGACTAAAATGAAACTTCCAACTGAAACCAGTACAGCTGCTAGTTTTATCAGTGTTAGGTGTTCATTTGCATGGTCGGTCACGGATGTTTCAGACAATGTTTCTCACATGCTTCCCTATGCCTTGAAGTGTTACTCCACAGTAGATGTTTTTGTGATTTGTGACTGACTTAATTCTGGAAGACCACGCGGACATGAGGCAGAGACTGTGAAAAGTGAGGGTCACCATGAAAATGGCACGAAATATTCATCATTCCGTAACACAAACTGCCTGATGCCATCCTTCGTTTAGGTCAAACCCCAGTCCCAGCTCCTACCATGACATGCCTGAGCACAAAGAAACAAAAGTGCGGCCTTGCCTACCGATCATTCGTGAGCACATACTGTCATTCTCTGGCATCTTAGAAGCCCATCGAAGCTGTTTCTATGGTGCGCTTCAAGATTCTTTGTAGGTCTTTTGTACATAGGAATTCTCACTATCCAGTCAATAACATATAACACCCAACAAAATAAGACAAAGGCGCATACATCAAAGGAAACATATAACTAAGTACTGTAAAGGTTAAAGGTCAAAGGTCACTCTGCAGTCTAACGCAAAATCTGTACGTCCAAACTGAGTGGTGCTCCGCCCTGCATTGGTTCTCCGGGGTGTCCAGAGTAACACAGGCCTGTGATCATCCCTTATCACCACAGAGACAAGTGAACTAATGGCCTCTTTGTGTTAAACTTCTCCTGTAAGACAGCAGAACAAACCTGAGGCGCTGTATGGATGCTCTCACTGCCTTTGTCGAGTCAAAGTCGGAGTTTTACTGGGACAAGAAGTTGTGTTAGTGTGTGAGGAGAGAGTATGGGCTCTAGGGCAAAGATTATTGGATTATTGAGGCATTTGTGATGCATAACAGACGAGATCTGCGAATGACAGCTTTCACAGATTTACTCACTCGTACGCCTCTGTCGCATACAACCCCTGCTCTGAGTTGCAGCTGCGCACAGCCACTCTCCTAGGGTGGAGAATGGGCCAGTATTGAAAATGTGTGCTGGAGGGGGGGGGGGGCATTCCCTGATTCGGATTGGAGAGCTGCCAGTCATTACAGAGGTACAGACTGAGGAGACGTCATGATGAGCCATGTAGAAGGGGACAGATCGGCGAATCATTACAGCGGGACAGACTGGGGAGACGTCATCCTTAGTTAGTTGGAATTAGTTAATTTTATCAATAAACTTTATCTAATCTAATCTAAGCAATAAATTACAAGTCCACCATATGCTCCCTCTCATGGAGCCTTCAGTGGTATTTTGTTTCCCATTGGCTGTCTGTTTCCTGGTGAATGTTTGTAATGAGAACACATACACATTTATAGTGTCTACAGCCACTGATCCACCTGGTTGTGGGTTCCAGGCCTTGATGTTGGCTGCCTCTCACTTGACCTAGGCCAGCACGATCCACAGTAGGAGAGGGGCTGAGACCAAAACACCCACCCCAACACCCCACCGGGCGTGACTACCACTGACATCAAGACCCGTGCCTCTTCAGGTGCCCTTGCTGGATCTAACAGATTGCACCCATCCAAGCTTCCACGCCCCCTGTAGGTGTGATGAAGCGATGCAGTCCTACTGACCAGTCAGCAAGTCCGCCAAAGCGTGTGCAGACCGGAAAGAGAACGTTACTTGAGTCCATTACCGTCCAGAGTCGCCACGGAGGTTTCCAGCATCCCGCAGGGAGAGCTCATTTCCCACTGATAATGGGCTGGATGGTCTCACGTGATGGATCCGTCTGTAATTCCAGTAATGCCTGTAAATAGTAACAGGCTCAAAGCCTGACACAGCTATAAGGACACTACCGCTGTCATGGCAGGCTGTAGTAAAACAGAAACCCTTCTACATCTCCTCATAAAACTGCTGCCCTCTAAATACACAGTATTTTGGCAACTCTCAAAACCACCAAGTTATTTTAATAATGTCTTTTTAGTGTAGGAATAATGCCTGTATTTTTCATGCCTTGAGGGAAAATGGTAGTCTTGTTTTTTTGTCACTGATATTGTCTTCTGACATATATTGAAGTATTTAGCCTCCAGTAGCGCATTGTAGTGTATGCCTTTGTGGGGGGTAATTGACTGGGTCCGCATTGTTCCGTGCCGCGACGCCGTCGCCTGCATTTCTGAGGATCCCGCTGAATTTCCTCGTTCTCACAGTTACCGCTGTTTTGTACTCCTCACTCATGGGGTGGGATTTAAAATAGCATTAAGTGAGGCAAAAAATGTTGTGCTTTTTGTGCAGAGTCTTGGGGAGGCGGGGGGAGTGGGGAGCAGTTAAGTTCCCCCGAAACTGGCGAAAGGTCACCTGCGTTTATAGGCACTTCCTCACTCTCTCATTCTGCAGGGGATTCTTTGTGATTCAGGCCCAGGAAAGACTCACTGTCCCTAAATGTTCACCCCCAGGGCCCACCCATATCTCCATGGCGACCACGGAGGCTTCCGCACAGTGCGACTCGTGGTCAAACACAGAAAGATGCACGCGGTTCACAGTTACAGATGGGTATTTATTACTGAACCAGTTCAGGCTGAGTACCTCTCTTAAGAGTACAACAGCAATGACCTTCCAGAGATCACTACTAGAACACAAACTTGAAAAAATACCCAGTTCATCACGTAAGCACTAAATCATCCCCTAAACAATGACAACTTCTTTAGCAGAGACTTTTATCCAAAACGACATACAACTGTAGGTCAGTCCTTGGAGCTTTTGGGGGCTAAGGGCCTTGCTCAGGGGCCCAGCAGTGAAATCACTCCGCCAACCCCCAAGACTTGAACTGGTGACCTTGAGCTGACGACCTTCTGATCCGCAGCACACCGCCCCATGCCAATGTTTTGAACTCACTGTTTTTGTCATAATCCTGTATGCAAGTATGGGGGGTGGTGGGGGGGCAGAGTTTGGAACTGTTCCAGCAGGGAGCATGTGACTCTTCAATATGATGTCACCCCTATCATCATCACCCAGCTTTGAGTCTAAAGACAGAGAAGCTTCTGAGGAAACTTCTGCTCCAGACCCATCAGATAGCCTCACTGATTGGCAAGAGCCCCCAGGACATGTTCCAGCATAATGCAATGTCCCCAAAACAGGTTTAGTCTGGATCCGGTGTGCTGGTTAGCAGGTGGGGGTAGCAGTCAGGTTGGGAGATAGCATTACTAGTGGCAAATAGCACAGAGACTCACAGAGCTGTCCGGACAAGTCATCCTTGGCCTCTGAGCATGGGGTGCTGGGTGCGAACAAGAGAGCAGGCAGGTGTGTAGTGAGGTCATAACAAAAACAAGAGTGACTACAGAGGAAACGTCCCGGCTATGCCAAAACAACGGGCGGATACACCCCGATTCTGGACCGCGCTGGCTATGCAGGCGTAGGCTTACAGGACGTTGCATCAGTGGATTTTCTGACAAGCTGCAAGAGCGCTTCACAGATTGTGCTGCCCAGAACTGCAGCAGGGCAGGAACCACAACAAAACCAGGCATCAGAAAGGGCTGTAATGCAGAGACGAGTGGCCCTCCCTCACAAAGTCAAACGCTGTGCCTTCCAGTGTCTGTCTGTGTAGCTGCCGTGTTGTCTTGTGGGGACAGCCCAGAAAAACAGGATCAACTGTCTGAATGGACCAGAACCACTTAGGAACATTCACTGTGCACCATTTCATGACCACATTCTTTACACTTTTAATGTTTGCTGTTGTCTGTCTACTTGTGGGAACATACTAAGATTACAAGTTTTTGTTCTGTATTTTCAGTATGTTTGCCATGAGATTCCATTGATTTGAGTTGAGGTGGCTTCGTGTGGTTAAAGAGTCAGTGGGAAGATCCCACAAATACAGCTATGGGAACATGTATTTAGGGGGCGTGGTCAGGATGCTAGTAAGGTGCGCGCTGGAATTTGAAATCCCTCCCCCCGGCGGCTCCTATTGGTCGGGCAGAGCTGTGAGTGACAGAGGCCAGGAGCCGGCTCGGAAGGGAGAGGAGATAATGACAGGACTGAGGAAGGGAGAGTCACATGCAGGCACACGCCCGCCCGCCCGCTCGCTCACTCGCACGGACTGACCGAGAGCGCAGTTCTGTGCGCGCAGCCGAGGGGGGGGGGGCGGAACCGAAAGCGCGATCCGCATGTCAGCGGGGATCCGGACGGAGGCGGGGGCGGCCGCGCCGGCAGCACATGGGAGTGTAAGACCGGTGGAGACGTGATCATGGGCAACGCCATCCAGAGGAAGAAGCCCAACGCCGGCCGTGGGAAGGCTCAGTCCCTCTGGCGCTTCGGGAAGACGGATAAGAGCAAAGCAGGTAGGACGGGGTGCTGGCGTGGGATGCGGGGCAGCCCGAGGCTTTGCTGTCATGTGGGGCGGGGAGGTGGGATGTGCGTGCTGGCAGTGGGGGACACACCTCGCAGCCTCTCCGGGCTCCAGAGTTACAGCCTATAGGAACTGGTCCAAAGTTGCGCATTAACGCTGCGGGCCGGTGCGAGCAGGGTCCGCTTCGGCCGATGCCGATCATCTGTGTGCGGGACAGACACGCCCCCCTAGTGCCGGCTTTCCGGCTCGGCCCCGCCCCCAGGTTAATGACAGAGCTGTCGGGCTCTGATCCCAGGCTCTTCCGGACAGTCTCACAAACTCCTTCAGTGCTGATTGGTACTGAACCCTATAAACCACCCGATGCTAGCAGACGTGCATAAATGTGTGCTCCGTCCTGGACTGACTGTCTCGCCCTTTTCTCAGTTCTGGTCTGGTCCATTCGGCTTGAGGCTCGCCTTTGTGCCCCACATATAAACACTTATTGTTCCCCTGTCCGGATCGGCTGATCACGTGACCCTCACGCCGTGCTGAGTTTCTCTATCATGCAGCATTAAACCTTAAACTGAGGGAAAGTAGTTAAGGTTTATATAAGTCAGGGGTGGGCAATCTGATCCAGAAAGGGCCCTTGTGTATGCGCGTTAGATTACTAATTACTGATTAGAGGACTGAAGAGTCCTCACACCTGGGTTTGAACAGCTTACCTAAAGGTTGTCCCAAAAACCTGCATACACACCAGCCCTTTGTGGATAAGACTGTCCATCCCTGCTCTAAGTGAATGTTTTCAGTGTTAAGGGCTCTTTATATTACGGTGTGGGTCTTTATTCACTGGGTTATGGAGATAATGAGGTAATGAAGGTGACATGGAGCTTATAAACTCTGTTATGCATCACACCACACACCCACCAACATAAAAACAGCCTGAAATGATGTTAACATTCCCCTGGTGATGTTATGCGGCTGAAAAAGCATTCGGGCCGAGATCAGTGTGTGGAGCGTCAAATGTGGTTTTTAGCACGGAAGGCAGGCTGTCCTCCGGCCAGTGGGTCACCAACGGGCAGAGGTGGTATGGAATCTTGTAAGATGGTCATTTTTAGGGGACCACCCATTGTTTCTCTTTTTCGAACCGCCCTCAATTCGAACCCTATCTAATGGAAAGTCCCCTCCCGTGGCTCATATTTTATGGGAGGTAATCCCGCTCATAGCCGCCGGCTCCACTCGCTGCGCGGCTTGATTGCGGAGGTACAGGACCGCGGGTGTTCCCGCGTCACCAGCACCACCACCACGCGTGCTGCATCTGCCTTACGATCGCATCGTAATACTTTGCTGGGAAGTAGAAATTAATTCAATTAGCTGCAATCTTATAACTGATGGAAATTGTATTTCATGCGCAGTGCTGATCAGCTCACTGGTAAACAGCCTGCAGGGAGGCGGGACGTTCAGGAGGAACTGTAGCGAAGCTTGTGGATACAAATCTGATGATATCACTCCAGGGTTGCAATGCATTTTTTTTTGTTGTTGTTGTTTTTGCACGCTACTCACTTTGGGAGATCTTTTAGTCAAACCGATTCTCGGCTTTGCTCCCGGTAGTTTTTCTTTTGATGCTTAGCTCTCCAGATACGATAGTTATGTGAGATTTGCTACCGATTCAATTCATGCTATGATTTTTATTTTTTTCTTGATTTTTTTGTAGGTGCATTTATACTGGCAATAATGATTTAAAGGTGTTTCTTATCCATTTTCCTCCTCGAGATGCTGGAAGTAAATGTATCCTTGTGAGGCACACCGGGCCTAACACTATGGTAGCACATGTGTGAATGGGCCATTTCCAGCTCTAGCACACTGCACATGTTCAGCCAGCCAGCCAGCCAATCACAGAGCACGAATGCTGCTACTTTCCATCAGCTGGCCAATGAATGCACCTGGATGCTGTTTACATCCCCACCTTTGTACATGCATGGCCCCTCCAGGGTGTGTCTCTGAAGGGGTGTGTCCCATGTCCTCTTGTTCCTGTATGGTGTGAGCTGCCATAATATAGATTTTTTTAGGCCTAGAACAGTAGGTCGGGATTGTATTCTATCCATTTAATGATGAATTTATGTGTCGATTTACATTTATGTGTGGCTCTGTAGATTAGGTCTCCATACCTCTGATCAGAAGGTCACTGATTGAAATCCTGGGGCCATTGAACTGATGCCACTGTTGAGCTCCTATGCAACTCTTTTAGCCCCCAACTGCTGCAGGAGCGCATTCACGCCAGCTAGCCCCGTGCCGACCTGCACTCGAGATTCAAGATTCAGTTCTGTACTGTCATTGCACAACGAGACTGGGGTGGTAGCTCTCTGAGCACCACAAGCACTACACCGGACAGGACAAGACATGTATCGTTCAACAATATGTACAAAATTGTACAAATGACAATAAAAGCGTCGTTTTATTTTCATTTTCCACCCTGCTATTTAAGGCACGAAAGCGACAGATCACAGGTCAGATATGTCACACATCCGATTGGAGCCTTTTTAAACCGCTCGGTGGCCTGTACCATCTCGGCTTCTGGGGGAAACTCACCCCACCCCTTAGCAGCTTGATCCAGTGGTTGGGTAAACAGTGGACATGTGGCGGCTTGGAGGGCGTGGCTGTTGTACCTTTGGGCGATGTATCAAATCTGCATTGCTCAGTTAAAATATCCCAATACATCAGTGCGTGAAAAGGAATTCTAATGTATGTTGCTTTGGGCTAAAGTGCCAACAAAGGAACTTTGTTGGTTATTTATTGTTTTATATGCAACCCTGAGCTGTTTAACCACCTCAGGTCTGGGGATTCTTTAAGAGATAAAGCAGAGATAAAACATTTCGCACATTCTGAACTCATTTAGAGGGGTGGTGTGCAGCTCAGAGGTTTAGGTATCTGTGCTCATAACCAGAAGGTTATGAGTTCAAATTCTTTGGCTGGTAGAGTTATCATATCACTGGTGGGCCTGCTGACCCAGCTCTCGCGTTCCCACTAGAATGCCACTTTGGACAAACATTTCTAATAAATAAATGGATGTGATCTGTTTAAGTCTCACGGCTGCAGCTTACATTTTTTTTCCCACCAATTGCTAGGTTACAGGTGTAACTGTCCGGCTGATGCAGTTTGACCTTGACTGTGCAGATGTGCCAGTAGTCTGCGCAGACTGTCTGCAGAATGCTATTAGTGCCCGCACTTACTGGTATTAAAGTTTAAACAGAAAAAAAGGTCTCCAACCCTGCACAGGGAAAACGCATCACTGTCCTGCACATCCGCTCCCTCCCTCCCCCCCTCCCAGAGCTTGCCAGAGTAGCAATGCTGGTTTATTATTAGATTCTGCCCCTCGGTGGGTCATGCAGAGCCTGGCAGGCGCCAGGCAGGGGACACCCTGGGCATTGTGGGTATTTTAAGTTTCATATATACAGGGACGTATGTTACCATGATATTAACGCTGCTGGTTTGAAGAAGTGCTCCACAAAGACGAGGGTGGCTTAGCACATGGCACTGGTGACTCAAAGGCTGTGTGTCTGACCCCCCCCCCCCACCCCCGTTTGCATGCCGTTTGCATGCTCTTCCCGTGTCACGTGGGTTTCCTCGTGTAGTCCAAAGACTTGCCGATTGGCGTGTCCTGCAGTGTATGACTATATGCTCCCTGTAAGGGCCTGATCCCCATCCGACCTCCAAGCCCCTGATGAGGTCATGACCAAGATAAGTGGATGAAAGTTGGATGGATGTAAACAGATGCTGAGGATGAGACTATCTGCATGTTTATACGCTGTAGGTTACGGTAAAACTTTTCATGCTTGCGTGTCTCTTGCGGGTCATTTTTAAAATGCTTATGTCATTATTATGCTCTGTGCGAGTAGTTTTAGTTACGTAGCTTTCTGGCATTTGGAACCTACCTTCTGAGCCACAAGTGTAGCTCTGAAATGGCCACAAAAATCATGCCCCCAAGGCAGTGTTGCTATGGAGAATTCCCCCACCCTCAGGAAGATCCCAGGCCCATCCCGTGATCCTCTCCCCCCAACACGTGTGTGGTCTTTCTGGCCATCTGCCTGGATGTTCCGCCCCTGCAGTAAATGGGCTCTCATCCCTCCACTCTGATCCAGCGCGATGCTTTGGTGGGAGGGAGAAATTAACTAAATTAGCTGCAATCTAATAACCGATGGAAATTATGTTTCATGCGCAGTCATGATTGGCTCTTCGGGGAGCCTGGGGGGAGGCGGGACGTAATAAATCGGGGAGATATAAATCTGTCCCTTCTGCCAGTCCCTAGCTGCCGCCTCAGCTATAGGAATGATTGTGGCTGTTTATAGCAGTAAAGGATTACTCTGGTCCACGGCAATGAGCAGGGTCTGGGCAGGGATGTATACAGGGCAGGACCAGATGGTTAGTGACTTCTGCTGAAAGCTGATTGGCCCCCTGAGTACCCCCTCCCCTGTCACTCACCAATTCAAACATATCATTGGCTAATGATAAGGTTGGTCCTTCTGTATGAATTATGGCCCCTCTTATGCCCCTTGCTTCTAAGCTGTAAATACTGCATGTTCAAGTAATCCCTCGCTTTTGTGGGGATCGGAACACAGATGGGGGTGTAGTCAGGAATACTGGGGGGTGTGACAGGGTTGATAAGACTAAGCTGTAAAAGCCCCAGGACAGACACGGCTGTTTTCAAACTTACGCGCTGGCCGCTCACCGCCGGGCGGGCGGTGATTTAGGAAGCATGAGAAGAATGGAGAGGCGCTCGGCTGGAATGGACATAGCTCTGCCAGTTATTAACGTCTGGAAAGTTCCAGCACTGGATCAAAGCATTGTGGGTAACAAGCCGTGAAATGGATGACCATTAAGCAAATCTGATCAGTCTGGTTGGTTTCATATAATGACACTGAAGCATTGTGATCATTGGTCATCGGGGGCATATACAGGGGCGGGGCCACTGGGGTACTGGCCCCAGCTGAAAGCTGATTGGTCCCCCTCCTCTTATCATGATAAGGTTGGCCTCTCCATATTAATTCAGGCCTCTTTTATGCCTCCACCCCCCCCACCTTAAAAAAACACCCCTGGATGAAAGACAGTGCCTCTGCCTACTCATTACTCTGTAATATAACAGAAGTATGCAGAAACCTTTAGGGGACAGACTCACTGTTGCTATCCTCTTCACGTAGATATACAACCTGTACATTTGCACTGAAGTAGGTCGCCTAGGACACATAGAGACATTTCAGTTCTAGGCACAGTAGATCTATGTTGGGGTGGGACGCTCCAGCCGGTACATAACCCCCAGTGGATGTTCTGTCCGGTAGTGAAGGGAACAATAACTCACAGTCTTCATAGTAGGTGTACAGAGAAGCCTTTTGTTGCATTGAAACTCGATTTACACACAATATACACACAATACATATTAATCGAGAGGAGAAGATCTGTTAATCCTTGAAAACAGAACAGAAACAATGTTAATAATGTGTAAGAAACATCACCTGCAGTTTGCTTCCCCGATGTGTGTAGTGTGTGTGGCATGTTTAGCCCCTTGCAGCGAGGTCACCGTGAACTGGGTAAATGCATGAGTCCTGCCTTTCAGTCAGAACTAACCACAGGCATTCCATCAAATTAGTTTGGGCTGAGCGTTTGGAAAAGACCGGCACATCTTACTGGAGCTAGTGACTGCTGCGTGACAGAGCCGTGAATCCTGGATGCTGTAGGATCAACACGCTTTTCCCAGCTGGGGAAGGACGTCCAGCAGGCGAGCTGCAGGCCACACACGTGTTCAGGAGACGGGATCGTGGGGAACATATGTGGATTTTGGGCCATCACCACCCTGCCCCCCTATTGGAGCCCCCATCGTACTTGCATCCCTTTATTAGTAAGATGCCTTATATTCATATTTAGATTTATGTGCCACCCCAAAATGACCTCTGGTCCCACCCTGGCCACCGTACTGAAAATGTTCTGGCTTGACCCCCGGCGGGGAAAGACCGTGGCCGTCCTGAACCGGTGAAGCTGTCATCCACAGCTGCACCGTCTGTGTCCTATAAGGAGCTGGGCTTGCGGCCTAAACAGTTATTGCTTTAAATCTTTCCCAGCAAGGAAAACACTGACAGGACCCTTGACTTGCAGACAAAACATCGGCGTTGGCCCCGGGAGCTTAGTCAGCATCCTTCTGCATACAATCCCATACTTTTGCCCTCTTCCAAAGTCTTTCATGCATTACTGCTTTATGAGTGTTGGGATTTCATATTCTCATGGAGCTGAATCCATCATCCATGCACATATATATGTAGGCTTTCTGAAGGCAAACAGGTAACTGCTGCTGAGGCCCTGGACCTGTAGACACAACCTCAGCACCTGACCTGTGACCTTAACCAACAAACTTCTGGATCTAATCCCATCTTGATTCCTTTACTAGCTGGGTACCAGTAAATGTTACCTGAATGTTCTCAATGTTGCACATTCTGGTCACTGAATAGTAGTCTCCTTAGATTATTGATTGTTTGGGAGATGTTGTGTAGCTCCTGCTCTAATACTGCTTACACTCGTACCTGGGCGATCATCGAAGACTCGGCCTAGCCGCAATTATACTCTTGTCAGCTCCTCAACAGCACCTACGTACGTAATGTGCTGTTTTCCAAACTTGTACATTGCGCTTGTCTGCTAAATAAATGTAAATGATAACATCAGTGCTCACTGCATGATAATATCGCTCCCGGGATTTCCTGGGAGTTGCTTGGCCAGGTTAGTGGCCTTCGTCATGATTTCTGGGCACCAAATGAAAAACGTACATGGGGGGAGGATGGTCCTCACTTTGACGCACGCCTGTGCTGACACACCCAAGGAGCGGGAACGCGGTGTACACAGCGTGACACCTCCCCGGCTCGTTCCGGGGGAGGGGGGGCACTGTAGGCTTTTCAGGGAATTGTCTTGTGAACGTGAGATAATCGTATCGTTCTGAAACACATTATCTGTGGTGGAGAGAGAGAGAGGGGGAAAAAAAACCTCCCACGGTTTTGCATGAACATCTCTGGAGGTCACGCTTTGCTGAGTCACTGCTCACATCCACCGCCGAGCAGGATGCTGTTCTACTTGCTCAGTATTTGGTTAATACTTGGTTGGTACTTGGTTGGGACTAGTGTGAGATTTCTGGTGCAGGATAAGTGGTCAGAAGATGGATAGACAAATTGGTGTGAGAAGAACATCAGCATCATGGCTTCAGTGTGAGTGAGGGAGGAGTGCTGGCTGTAGCCGGTTTGTTCTTTCCTGTCAATCCGATACAAAGCTTTAAAGTCCCCAGGACCTCCTGGTAACCTGCAGATTTGGCTCATCTGAGGATTCTCAGAAACGTAAATCGCTTACCATGTCACGCTTGTGGCTGGATTTTTTGATGAAATGGTTGATTGGCGTAGCAGCACCTTCTCTGGGCTTTGAACCAACCACCCATTTTGTTGTCAGCGGGGGCCCAAGGGGGTAAAAATCCCTGTTAATAATTCTGTCTGCCTGTGTTTACTTCTTGAATAAAGTGCAGAATGAGTAAACCATCCAGCATCTGAATCATTACATTATTATAATGCAGTTATGCTACAAATTTGGTGACTTGATCCTGTTGGGCTCCGCTGACTAAACATCACTTACAGGGAAACCTGCCTGTTTCCCTGTAGGGTCAGATGCCAAACAGCTGGCATAGTTTGACGAGCACCTATTAATACATCTCCTGACTAATACAAGGCTCTGCAATTCCTGAAGTGGCCAGCCTGGGCTTCTCAATGCTGCCATTTTCTGCTTGGGGCCTGCGAATAGATGCCGGAGGTCTTGTTTGCTCCGTCCTCTCGTAATGGGAGTTCTGTGCCCACTGAGGAGCCCCTCTCACCAACAGCAAGGAGACATGGCTTTATGCACATTTTGGGAAACACATTCCTGTCACGCGGATTTTCCAGATGCATTAATTTCCACCCCAAAGCAGGGGGATGTATTATACCGGGATGTATTTTTTAATCTAACCACACACAGATACCTGACACCTGTGCAATTTAAATGCACTTAAAAGTCTCTATGGTGGTACCTCCCCCCCCACCCAGTTCCAGGACAGCCCTCCTTTTGTGTTATAAATGTGAATGTATCACTCTGTTTACCTGCTTCCAACCGGTGCAGGCCGCCTGTGTTATCAGCCCCCCCCCCCCCCCCAGGTATGTTTTCAAACCGTGTTCTCTCTCGCCGACCTTTAAATCTCCCACCTTTGCGGCTCTAAAGCCTCCTGGCCGAGGCTGGTATGAAATTCTGCCTCTCCGGCTTAGGCCGGCGTTAAGGTGCTGCATCCCAGGAAATGAAGACACTGAAATCCCAAAGTCAGGAAAAAGCGCCTTCAGTCCCCTGCCATGTGTGTCAGATCCATTTTAAATGGTTTTCACTGCGATCATCACCGGGAAAAATGGATAAGTATAAATACAGTATAATATAATATGATTACAATATACAGGCAGCTGCAGTGACTGCAGCTTTTTGTACTGCAGGTTCTAGCTTGAGAAAGATAGACAAACAGATAATCACTCATTTATCTGTCTCTCTGTCTGTCCATCCATCCATCCATCCATCCACTGCATTGTCTGCTCCTGTGTTGTCATGTGGCCAGGCCTGCTAAGTGGTGAACTCTTCAGGGCGAGGGTGGCCCCTTGCAGGATGGGGCTGCTTGTACAGCTGTCAACCCTCCTTTTATGGACTGATGAGATTCCAGCAGATGACTGAAGGAGACGTGCAGCTGGCTGTTTGCCAGGCGCCCTGTCGGTGACCCTGGCCAGGAGAGGATAGATGTTATGCTATTGATCTGGGATTTAACAGAAATTCACCCACAGCAATATCTTTATCTCCTACAGACAGCCCCAGTCATCCCAGTAATCTAGACTGGAACTGGAAGTCATTCACCTGGTCATTAGCCTGACTCTTGGTCATGTGACCCTTGAAGGTCCATGAAGGCTGGCTACTCGCCAAAAGTTCCCTGTAGGATCTGCCTTACATGGAAGCATCGAGTGAGAACACGACGGAGATTAGAAGGTAGATGAGGAGACGGCAGCCGAAATCCAAAGTCTCCTGTAGCAGCAGTTAAAAACGGAGAGGACCCCCAGGCTGGTCACATGCAGGGCCCTCAATGTGGGCAGCATGGAGATCGTGACCCTGTCTGCTTATCAGACGCAAACATTCAGAGTCACACCCGCATCTCCCGCGTCTTGCTGTTTTTTCAGGTGTGGACTCTCGAAGGAGCTGCCAGGTATACAGTATGTACCCATCCAACCCTGGTCCAACTGCATTTCCAGTGCAAGGCCAGGGAGAGGTACGGGCATCCAGCTAGGATGCAAACCTACAGCCACTGGACCCGAAGTTTGGTACCTGAACCCCCAGCTGCTTCTGCAGAGGTCAGGTTGGCAAGCGGAGGCTGTCACTTTGTCTGGGTCCTTCTGCCACAGCTGTCTTCCAGCTCCACTTGTGTTTACTAGATAAGGCAAAGCAGCCTGTTTGTAGGCACCGTGAGGAACCTCCAGCAATTACAGGAGTGCGGAAGAGTGATGCGCATCTTCGTGTTTTCTGTCACATGCACTCACATTTTTTTTTTCTTCTTTTGCACACGGACCACAGTTTACGCCGAAGTGAATGAGAGGAAGACAATTTTGTGAGATGATGCAGTTACAAAATGGGATTTTTTTGGGGGGAGCATTGAGCCAAGTCTTTTGTTTTTAACATACACTAGTTTTTTGCATTTATATTTACTCGGTACATTTTTAGAGGGTAACAGTTAATTAGCTGCTTAGGAGAGAATTTAGTTAAGCCACTCGGCATAACCTATTATTTTGCTTGTTGCCCATTTAGAGCTGGATATTTTTGACTGAAGAAATTTGAGTACCATAGTAAGTTAAAAAGCAAGTTCCCGCTTTGCAAGCATTCGCTCCAAAGTCCATTCCTTTAATCAGCAGGCTGCAGTAAAAAAACACTAAAGGCTTATTTGATAGCTGGGTCCCTGATTGCTCTTATCACATCACAGGATCCGCTATCACCGAGCTGAGAGTTGCTTGGTAAAGGCAGACAGCCTACAAAACGTCCTCTGTTAGGGGCTAATGGGCTTTGGGCATGACTCACGATGAGTCAGTTGCACATGGACGTCGAATTTGTGTCTCGGGTTCTCGTCCGTGGGATCAGATGTGGCCTGGACTTTTCCAGCTTTGCTCTCAGATCCGCGCCTCTGCCTTGAGTTTTCCCGGTTTTCCGTGCCGGAATGCATTCGACGCGCTCCTTGGGCCAAATGCAGGAGCTATAACCGTCGTCTTGTGCTCGGTTGGTTACACACGAAAATAACAGCCTTTGCAAACACCGGGTGACTTTGTGTGAGGGAGTCTGTGGGCCAGGACAAGTCGGGACCTGCGGAATGGAGCTGCTTCTGGAGCTCTGTGGTTTAGCTGGTCTTCCAAATCCATGAAAAACTCCAAAATGACGAGCGACCGAGAAACATGCGTTTATGTGGGAAAATTAGGTATGGCATTCCACTGCCGTCTGTGTTCCCACACAAAATCAATGACCAGGAAGTGTGAGCCTCTTAGCTTTGGAGGGTGGCACTGCGGATGACCTCTACGCCTGATGTTTGCTGGCTTTAGCTCCGCCGGGTTTGGTGTGAAATCTGCCCAGCACACACCTCCAGAATAAAAGTGCCCAGTCCCGTTACAGTGATGAAGAACTCTGCTTCTCCTCTTCAGCTGTTCCTGCTGTCCCATGACCTTCCTGAGCACACTGGTCCTGCACTGCCTCAGTGTTATATAACATTAATGACACCTGGACGTCCGCAAAGACAAACAGTTATGCCCTCAGACTATGAAGATATGGTACCACTTCAGTTCAGTGTTTCCTCAGGGACGCACAGCTGGTCCTCATTTTTGCCCCCTCTGTGGGTCTCTGAGGACCAAGTTGGGAAACACTAGTTTAAGGTACGCTTCTTCACTGTTAACGATTGGACCACCGAGAAAGAATATAATGCAATTGCAAATGAAAGGGAAACACTGTTCTAAATGGCAGACAGTCAGTAAAATGAAAGGAGCTTCACCCGGATGGGTCAGTTTAGAGAAATCCTCCAGAGTCTGTATCGGAGGGGTGATGATGCAGCGATTTCTTGCCTGGGACTGCTGTGGGTCAACATATTAATAGCCAGCCTGCGTCACTGTGCAGGTGGGAGGACGGCAAACTCAACGAAGGACTGCAGGCGGGGTCTGTCCCATTTGAAGCGTGCTGCTTGCACAGTTTCCGCTGGGTGACGTTCCTGCTTATTGCACCACAATAAGTCAGCCTCGGGCCGTTATATGCCGTAATTAAACGCCATGACTCAAAGGTGAGGCAATAATTAATTGCGGAAGTCACCCTCCCAGAATGGCCCTTGGCGACTGAGACCTTAGGCAAGACTTCAGGAAGCGGATCGAGGCGTTTATTTGCGTTGTATTGGAAAGACGTGTGTGAAGCTGGTGGTTTTTCACACGATTATTTTTAGCAGGCCGTGTTATACGATGACGTCTCATTGAAATCCTGCTAATGGGTTTGCCCGTGAACACTGCTTCCATCATGCCTGATAACGGACAATCTGTATCTTCTCCTCCCATATCAGGAATGGGGCAAGCAACCAAAACACTTCACCTACGCTCATTATTTCACCCTGATTTATGGATTTTTTGCTTTTATCTTTAACCACACTACAGACCTCCCCTGAACAGTGTGCCCTGTAATTCACACAGACTGACAGTGCAGCTTCTTGAGTTAATTGTGTTGATCTCTCATGGAGCCTGAGGCACCAGGATTGTGCTTAGCCCACAGGCGTGACATGACAAGGTTACCTTATACACCGTATTCCAGCTGTAAGTCTACAGTAAATGGTTCATTTGAGCGAAGGGCATGTCATTGACTTCCCTCTGAAGTCTGGCTCCTTGCTCACAGAAATCCCAGTGCTCTTCTGATGTGTCAAACGCTCCATCACAGCTGAAAAACACGCCTCGATAAAGGGTTTTCGCTGATGCCTCGCCACCCATCGCCTCTAAGAACAGTAAGCAGCAGTGAGGCGATTTTCTGGAACGAGAGCAGCCGGATTTGATCAGATCGTGCCTCCATCTGTTTCCGAAGACCTCACGCTGTTCAGCTGCCATGGTCTCGCCGTGCGCCGTGCGCCGTGCATAGGGAAGGCCACCGTGTCGTCGTCCTGCCTAACAAACTCATTACACCCCACGTTTCCTCAGAAACATCTCATAATTACCGGGTGTGTTAGCAGACAAGATAAATAGTAATGTAGTAATGGTGGAGAGTGTCAGCAGAAGAGTCGTGGGAATGGAAGAGCCTTGTCTTTTCTTGTTGCTCACAGTTTAGTGATCTTACCGCAGTGTTTTGCAGTGTGTCTCCAGAGGAACGGTCTGAAAATAGTAACCTTTCTGGCCATTTCTGCTGTGTGACAACACAAGGAATCCCCTGTAAGTACGTGTGGTTTTCAATCATGCAAATCCCTTAAGGTGACAGTCATGTTCCATGAATTTTACATCCCTTATATCGAAAATAACAGCACGGTGCCCAAGCATTCCTAAAGGACACTGTCATTTTCATGTTGCTCATTATACCGGGGACTTTTTCCTGCCTCTTCCAGCTGAGAAAATCCATTGGAGATGGTTAATGTGGGCAAGCGTGTAGCTGCACCCGTATTCCTTTAAAGGGCTTTTTAGAAGCTGACTGGCCTTTTTGGGCCTTGTTGAATTTCATGCCAGGCCAGACGCCAGTCACACTGTGTTTGGTCACGTCCAAAAGTCTAATCCTGAGACTTTTACTGTAAGTGACGGAAGCACGGGATGACTTTGGTTTCCCGAGAGCCACATTACAGAAACGTACTTAAGCTGGGATGTCGTTTGAGCCTGGCCCTTGTACCTGACGAGCCGAGCTCCAGGTGAAAATGCTCAGGCGACAGTTTCTGCCACTTTTACTCCATAAGATGTGAGTAGGATGCGTACAAACCGGGAGCAGGTACAGACAGGTTTGATCGGCTTGCTGTGTCCAGTCTCGCGTTGCCTTGGGTAGAGGTGCCAGGAAGTTACAGGTCAGTTATTACCAGAGTTCTGTTAGCAGCAATCAGACGAATCGGAAGTAATGCCCACCCCCGCCCCCAACAGATTCGGTAATCAGTGGTTCCGTGGTTAGAAATCTGTAAGATTCCCTGGGATCCAATCCTCCTCTCTCCACCCCACCCACCCGATTTGCCTCCCTGGCTCAGACACGCAAATGCCATCCTCTCAGGTCCAGCTGGAGACCCACCTTCTCTCTGTGAGAAGAAGCTGCACATAGGGCTGTGCTCAGGCCTCTGGATGCTTTGGGAGTGCTCCTCACTTTTAATGCCTCTTATTTCCCTAACTCGTAAATGAACAGCGGCCATTCACCTTTCCTCCCATGGATGCAACTTAATACACGTTTACTCCGCAAATTATTATGTATCTCTCTAATAACTCCTGGACTTTTGGCCTCAGCAGCAACACAGGTGTATATTTCTGTGATTTATTTTGGGAGATTACATTTCCAGCCCAACCACAAAGGGATCCGCGGCTTTTATTTTGAAATACCTCTGGAAGTATGTCACCTGCATCTGCATTTAGGGCATTCGTACTGGATTTCGGTTCTCCCCTATTGCCATGACGATGCCGTTTTATTGCCCACATGTGAGTGCTCGGTACAAAGCTTGGGACCGCACCCTCTCTGCGCGAGTGAGTCTGTGAGGAGAAGGGAGACATAAACCAGGCCAGAGCCAAACTGCTCAGGCCCCCCCTGGTACAGGAGGGGATGTTTTAGCAGTGAAATTTATACGGGTGGGTGGGGTCACACAGAGATGCGGGGGGGGGCAGGAGAGATACAGAGAGAGGGGCAGGGAAGAGAGGGGAAAAAGAGCAGGAGGGTGAGCGAGAGGTGAGGGAGAGAGAGAGGGAGCGAGAGAGGGAGAGAGAGAGAGGGCAGGGTAAGCAGAGCACGGCCCCTGTTACCTACATTGATTTCTGATATGTCTGAAATTTGAACTCGCTCCTTTTGTCGCTGAGGTCATAGTTGCTTTTCTGCTCGAGTCTCAGCGCATGGAGAAAACATCACAGAGGGCCGAGTCCTGCTTCTCAGGAAGAGCGGGCCGCGGGCCGGGGCCCGGGGGCGAGGCCCGGCTCCGTCTTGAGAACCAGGCGCTAAATGAAAAGGTGCCTTTCTGACCCGGACACCGGTCACGGGAAAGACGAGCCCGAGTCCAGCTCCAGATTGTTTGGCCAAATGGGCCTTGCAGTGATATTTGACAGAATGGGCGCAGTGGAGGCGATTGGCTTGCAGTGACCTTCTCCCTGCATGCGTACTTACTGGTGTCACTGGCCCCACTGCCATTTTAATTAACACTTCTTAATTTCACAGCCTGGCCCCAGAGAGAATGCAGCGAGGGTCTGGACTGCGTGAATATGGATAGCTGGCGGTGCGAGAAGGTTTTGCCCCACGCGGAGCCCCAAGGCTTGGCGGGAGTCCTCAGCACAGGAGGCGAATGATGTTGCCAGTGATTTTCAGGCCGTCTGTGCCGCCTTGGCCTCACCTTTCACTACTGACCTCAGCAGGGGCTGCTTTGCATAGGCAGGCATATTTGCCTCGGTGCTGTTAGCCTATATCTCATATCGTGTTACCGATTTCCAGTGGCATGATAAACAAAACAGGATTCTTGTCTCCCTGCCATGGCTAACAGATCTTATCAACCCGCAAAGTAATATGGAATCTGTGGAGAACTAGCTGGCTTTGTTTCCTCTTTGACACCAAGGACTAATGGAGCACTGATCTGTGATCAGCGCTTGACCCTCTCCTGCTCCCTGCTTCAGGAGCTCCACATCGTGGGGCAGAGGAGGGAGCTTGTCTGTAAATGACTTCCATGTTTCAGGCCCCTATGTGGACCTGGGCTAAGGTTAGCAGAGCCCAGATGTCCTCCCCTACTATCGAGGCACAGCAGAATAAGGCAGCAGAGGGTGGGGTGGGCCTCCCTTTGGCCGTCACCAGTTGGGACTGGTACTCATCTTCAGGATCAACTCCCCGAGATGCCACGTAAATAAAAGGAGGTGTGACGGATAGAACAGGAAGGGAAGGCAAACTCTCAGTCGTTGCCCCATTGCTAGCTGAAGGCTAAAGGCTGTCCTGCACACTATGAATAGCTTTTTGTTATGCCGGCCTTGAGGGTTCTGGGCTTGCGTTTGCCAGGAGCCAACTGGCCTCTCTGGTTTGGGCGAACAAGCCGTTTGCTGAAAAGGTAAACAAGCCTCACAACACGTGCATAAGTGCTGTATTGCCGGAGTCGAAAAACAAACATTTTTTTGTTCCTGTCGGTAGGTGGGTCGGTAGGCATGTGATGCAGGGTTGCTGAAGAGGACAGAAAAATAGCATTCTAAAAATAGCATCCTTAAGAGAGGAGAAAAAGAGGGATGAGACAGATGGAGTCGGGGGTCGGTCAGGTTTGGGCCATATTGTAACACGTCTTGCAATATCAGCCTTCCAAAATAGATGGTAGAGACACGGGTGTGAAATTGGTCCAAATGCAGGCTGTCCTTGAACTTAGTTATGCCAGTGGCTTGGCCCAGCCGTTTCAATGGCTCGCTGGCTCCCATTCTTCTCCTGTTTTCATTTTAGAGAATGTGGGGTATTTTGGGCGCACTACAGTGCATGGCACTCATGCTCAGCCTGTGTTAATGAACCGCTTGCCGCTCCATCCTGTTTCGACACACAGTGGAGACTAAGATGGTGCCCCATGTGGCTGCCTTGGTTAGTCTGGGCGCTTTGTTTTGCTGTATTTTGCCACTGGACCTGAGTGGCAGCTTTCGTTTTCCACATGTGACAACATGTTACAAATGATGATAAACGAACCTTGAACCTTGACTTTTTTAATGTAGTTTTTGTATTGCAACCACATCACTTAATACGTTTATTGTCTTATCCTTGATTGTTTTGTGTGACACATCAAAGTAAATTCCTTGCATGTGAAAGTGCTTGGCCATAAATAAATGATACCATTCAGCAGCCGGCTTCTTTAGCCCTGATGGAGGCGCCATGCGATTCAGTCTGATTCTCTTGGACTGAGTTTTAAGTGAAGTGAAGCTTGGTTTGGCACCCTGGGACTTGTATCACAAAGTGGGATTTCTTGCTTAGCTGGATTGCTTATCAGATTTAAGGTACCGCAGTTTAAAGGGACTTCATCTTCATTCACATAAATTTAGCCCAGACTACCTTAAATCTGACAAGTTATACAGCAACCCCTTAGGGCTGCCACTAGGTTCTCTAACTGCTCTGTTTACGGCCCATCCAGACATTACTTGGCACCGCCAGCCGTACACTTCTGCATTGATGCAACTACAAAAAACACTACAAAAAACTTTGTAATGAGTCACTTTATTGGGCGTGCATGCATTAGGTGTCTTGGATGCACATCCTGTTGCTATGGAGATTGTTTCTGTAATATACACGGGGTCAGCTGAGGGCCCAGCTCTGCATCTCTGGTCCTCAGACTCAGCCAAGCCATGGTGTCCTTGCATCTTTGTGTAAGCTTTACTTGTACTGTAGGTGATGTCAAAGCTGGTGAGGGGATCAGTCTGTCTTCTCATGCCTGATTCAGACTTGTTACTTTTTTCTCTTCCCTTTGTTACATTTACTTACTTAGTCAGAAGACACTTTTCTCCAAAGCAACATGCTTTTTGAGTAAGTGGGGTCAGCCAGTCCCTGGAGCCATTGAGGGTTAAGGCCCTTTCTCAGGGGCCCTGCGGCCCTAGAATTTGAACCGACGACCATCCAGCCATAGGCACGGCACCCAAACTTGCTGAGCCCCACAAATGACCTCGCCCAAAGTGCAAAGTCCAACACACTAATCCATTGCACCACAGAGCCTATTATTTTTCCTAATTTTTCTTCCAGTCTGGAATCTCCAATAGATCCCACCGTTAGTCTCCCCTGACACACCGTGTTCAGGCCAGCTGAGGATGGGTGGAGAGAACAGCAGACATCCCTGATGTATGTGCTGTCAGCCACCTGCGTCTGCTCACTTCTGGGCTGAAAGTTTCATTATGTTTCACAATAGCTTGGGGTGGGGTGGGGGCTTTTTGCTTCGTTCCACCCGCTGCGAGTGTCCAGCCTACACTAGGTGTTGCTGTGGAGTGGAGAGTGATTTGAATTCTCTGAGCCTTTAAACCAGTATTTCCCAAGCTGGTCCTTGGGGACCTGCAGACAGTCCATACTGGGAGCTGGGAGGGAGCAAAAATGTGGACTGACTCTGGGTCCCCAAAGACTGGGTTGGGAAACACTAATGAGGCACAGTGGATCCTGGAACTTCTATATATACATACAACAGAAGTTCAATAGTAGGTTGCGACACAAAAAATGTTGCCCCCTTTCCAAAAGGGCTGTGACAAGCCTGGATCTCAAAGCACAGTGTACACACGCCATGGGCAATTTAGCCGAACCCATTCAACAAATCCCCTGTCTAGGGACCGTGTGAGAACCAGAGGGAAACAGCAGTTTGGCGAGCACATGCAAACTCCACGTTGGCACGCACGTGCACATACAGACACACACACACATGCACGCTCGCACACAACTCACACTTTTTTATATCACCCATAGAAAATGTGTCCTTTTAAACTGAGAAATCGCTTTTCTGCAAAGTCCCAGCAGAAAAGCCAACCAATCACATTTTTAAACCCAGCTCATTGCTTAGTTTTTCCATTAAAAAACATCTATTGTAATTTTAAACATTAAGCTTAAAACTTTTTTCCGTGTGATAGAACACATACAAATTCATCCAGTCTAAGCTTATCACCATTAGCCATTGGAAGCTACATTGCTACGTGTGTTTGTGCAGTAACACGTTTTTTGATGTTTGTTTAAAAGGCTGGGGAGGAATTTTATTGGTTTCAAATTGTAGCTGACAGACCTAAACCTAATAAAGTTCTTATTATTACTCTTTTTACATCTCAACAGAAAATAAGTTACTTTTATTCTTCCTGGTTTTGTCCCTTCTGCCTTGTTAGTTTGGCGTTTTCTGGCGGCATCTAGTGGCCACTCCTTAGAGCAGCTTTTGTAGCGCGTCCATTGGACATGCCAAAAGCAGCACGCCTCACTATAGAAGCCTAGAAGCCTCGACAGTCGCAAACACCATAAGCCCCAGGTAAACGCAGCCCATATGTAGCTGTAAAAGTGATGGCTCTCTGATGACTAACGTGAATCATGAGTCTTGTGAAGTCGGGCAAATAACTGAAATTTTTAGGCATTTTTTATGGTCTGTTAGCGAAACCATATTAAAAAGATGAGCTTCTTAAAGTCACAAAAGAGATACTACCTTTTATGACCTGTCTTACTGCACCGATAAACGTGAAACATGGATGAAATGGACAAATGGTTTTATTGGCCTATCCAGTAAGTTTATTTGTCGCCCATAATCTGTTTGTGTATTATTTTTAGGTGTGCTATGGTAAATGTCCCTCCAGCCATCTATGCCTGCCAGCTTCTAACAGGGGAGACGCACTCTGGCCAGTGTAGCAATGCCAGTTCACCTGATGACATGCAGTAGGGAACCAGGGGAGCTGGACATTACCATAGGCGCAGTTTAATGTAAATGTTTGTGTTAACACACGTATCCGATGTACACATATCCTACTATTTTGTCTACCTACAGGGCACCAACAAACCACTTATGCTAAGGTGCAAAGTGCCAGCACAGAATATATTGCAATACCTATCTTGCCAATTAATTGCAATTTTGACTCTGGCAACTTGGGGGGTGTTGACCCTCCATTCCCCCACCTCCGAAACTCCAGCCATGGAGGACACGCATGTGATGAAGAGAGAACGATATGTCATTTAATTCCTGGTTGTTTATTGGTAATTGAACTTTCGGCCCTTTGGGATGGGTGGATGGATGGATAGATGGTTGTTCTTTTCTTTAAGTACTTAGTGAATGCGTCCAGAAGGCCCATGGGATGTGTGGGCCTGTTCAATCCTGGTGGAACGCCTCTGTGTTTCAGTATCCTGTGGCATGTGGCTTTCAGGGTCCAGTGAAAGTGTACATTTAGCACCCTGCGGGCATTAAAGTCCCCCCCCCCCGCCATGTGCCAGATGGTGTCTTTGCAAAAAAGGAATGATGAATATTCATGCGTGTCACAAATAGGGGCGTGAGAGGCCTCCTTACCAGTCTTTGGGACCCCTGTTGTTTTTGTGTGCTTGTTTGTGCTTGTGTGTGTGTGTCTACCTACTCTGTTTATGGTAATTGTTCTGCCTAATGACTGTCCAACATCAAAGTGTGTCTAAAAGGCCAGTGCAAGACAGTAATTTGTTTTTATTTGAGACATAGATACAGGTTTTACACACCTAATAATCATTAGTTGTTTATATTGCGAGCCATTCTAGTATTCAGTTATATTTCTAGGATCTCAGAGTGCATTCCACTGAATTATACTCATTAGGAGACTGCATATGACACACGCTGCTAAGCTGCCAGATCAGCATGGTACCACTGTAGAGACTCTGTTCTGAAGAACCGCATATAATTGCATAGCATTGCATATGATTAAGTACTGCTTCACAATCAGAATCTTTACTGCCGGAAGAGGCTTCTCCTGTCGGAGACACTGTGGCAATAAACAAGCATTTCCTAACCCGGTCTGCAGGGACCCACAGCCGATCCACGTTTTCGCTCCTCCCAGCCCAAATGTGGACTGTCTGTGGGTCCCCGAGTTCCGGATTGCGAAAAATTGCAATAGACAGCTGCAGACAGTGGATAAATATAAAATACACAGCAGAGAGGTGTGTCCATCTGCAACAAGATCTTTGTTAAGGATTGTAGTGTCAGGAAGGATATTTTATAAGAGCAGCGGGCAAAGTCTCAGCCCACCTTCTGAGAGTTACTGCTGCTTATTGCAGAAATGGGAAGTTCTCATGCAAAGCATTTAGTAACTTAGTAACATAAAATCACTTACAAAAACACAGTGATAAACCTGTGAAATGTTTTGTAAGGGGAGGTCCTGTGAGGCTCTTCAGGTTAGGCTTCTGTGCAGGTTGCCGGTTAGAGTCCCATCTTCAGCAGCACAATCACCTCTGCTGGACCCCTGCCAGAAAAAAATATATATTTAAGGCTAAGGGCCTGCTTTTACCTGTGTGTGTGTCTCACAGGAGAGCATGATGGGATACGTGAAAGAGTCACTCCAGTGTAGTTGTGCTGATATATAAGCTCACACTGATGTATATTTGCCCTTCCTCTGGTGTGAGAGACAGAGAGAATAAACAAAGAGGTCTGTCTACTAAGTACTGTCCTCACCTGCCCCTCGCTCTGTCAGCCTCCTGCGCCCTGGCTCCTATCTCCCTTCCGCTCAGTCTCCCTCCTCCAGTGTGATATTTCAGAAGTGCCATGGGAGGTGAGTCGGACTGGCAACATGTGCCTCGCTCACTATCTGCACTTCACGCAAAGGCCCCGGACAGGTGGATCGGAACCAGGGCGCGGATCTCCTCACTCGTGGAGTTATTACTGGAATGGGGGCAGGTCGCTGTATCCCAGCACGCGGCATTCCAGTTAAGTACAGACTGATCCCGGGAATTTCGCGTAAGCTCGCTGTCACGTGGTTTCCTTCTTCTGGGATGAAAGGTATCCCGAGCTCAGAGATCCAAGCCAACAACTGGGGCACCTGTCTCCATGAAGATTCCCTCTGATCTAATCTGCCGTTAATGCTAATAGCCTCTGCACCAGTGTGTGGCCCAGTGGGTTAGAATACTGTGCCTGTAATCAGAAGGTCTCCAGTTAAAATCCCAGGGCTAAAGTGTTTTAACCATTGGACTCTCGTGCAAGGCCCCTAACCCCAAACTGCTCCAGGGAATAGCTGACCCTGCCTTCTCAAAAATGTACATTGCTTTGGATAAAATGTTAATGTAGTTTCAAGGCCAACACCCAGCGACCCCCCCGCCAAAGGCCAGCTGGTGACATGGGTGCCCAGCTCCTTGGTTGGGTGCTGTGTGTATGGGCATCACTGAGGCTCCTGCCTGCTGTGGTTCTGGATTTTGTGCCAGAGTGGTGAGGCTGAATAAACGGGGGATTAGCTGCTGGTGTTTGCATTAAGCCGTCTGCTGGATACAGGGCCTCCGTCTCGCCTCCCACTTCCTCGTTTACATAAGTACCTGAACAGTGCTGTCACTTCCAATACATCACCTATACAGCAGGGGGAAAAACAGGGATCAAAGTGGATTGTGTGTGTCTCTGGGTCTGTGTGTGCGTGTGTTCCAGAGGGACTGATACCGAGAGGTGGAGCTAAATCCTTTTGTCATCACATGAATGAAGACCCCCCTCTTTTTTTAAGAGTTGCCTTTTTGAAGAGGTGGCAATGAGGACGAGAGAGAGAGAGAAATGGCAAGGGAACTTGACAGAGGGGAAGAGAAAGAGAGCTGTGTGGCTCCCTCGGTCTCATGGAAACAGATGCCCTGTACTGAGAGCAGTTCATTTTTAATCTCCTGTCTGCTGCAGTGCTTTTGTTTGGTCGATTTTGTGAGGAGTGTGTAGTTATCACACCCAACCTACCCACTCCCAGCTTTTGTGGCATGGAAAGGCGGG
>JAODKL010000047.1:12459870-12486652 GCA_026780765.1 Petrocephalus schoutedeni
ACACTCCCAGCTTTTGTGGCATGGAAAGGCGGGGGGGCAGGGGGTGGGGGGCTGGCCAGGCTGAGGGTGACAATGTGAAAGAGGAGGCAGTGGCAGGGTGGGTGGGGGGGTGTGTCTGGGTGGGGGGATTCGGCAGTTGGGATTAGAGGCATACAGAAGTTCACATTGTGTCCCGGCTGGTTGCCCGCCGACAGTCCTCTTCGACTTTCCTCCGCCTGGAAGCTGGACCTCATTCAGCTAGGCTTGATTCCACTTCCCCGAGCCCTGCTCTTCCGAATCTCCTTCAGTACCATGCTCTCGACCCACACTCCAGAACAGACATGGTCATTTTCTTGAGTAAGAACATCCGATCTCTATTGTCCGTCTTCAAAAAGAAGGGTGAGTACGGGACTGTTACTGTCTAGACTGTGCCTTATAGGTCCTCTGGGGTGGCTATGGGTCTTCTCTCATACAGTAGGTGACGGTCTTGTGCTTGTGAACAGGAAATGATGTGTAGAACTGCAAGTTACCTTTCCTGATCTCAGAGGCGACAGGTTCTGCAACTGACAGAGTGTGGGAAAACTGTAAAAAATGGGAAAGCAAACGGGTCACCTCCACCTCGGGTGAATGATAATGGAAAATGATGATGATGCTCAGCATTCCTAAGAACTTTGAATTTTTCAGTCCGACAATCAAGAGTCCCCGGGTTGTACATTGAGATGTTTATTTTGAGCAGCATGCTTGACTGCAGGTGACGTTGTGACAACCAAGAAGGGAAATTTGCCCAAGAGATACAGATCTGGACCCATTTTTTTTTTCAATGCCTGTATGATGGTTCTGACCCAGAATCGTTGGCATCAGAGACAACCTGTTGCCAGGTCATAACTATAAGCTCCTCCCACCCAGAACCATGTATGGTTGAAGTTTCGTCTTGCTGAGGCACTGTGTGTTACTTAAAGAAGGGGTAAATATTTTCTCAGTAACTGTCTCATATTGAGAATGTATGCCTTTTTAAGCACAATTTCCCTGCAATTAAATATGATAATTAACTGATTGTGCTGGACTGATCTAGGAGTTTAGTGATGTCTGGTCAACTGTAAAACCCAAAAAAATAAATTAGATCAAGTCCATTGCAATGTTTCTCTAGTAGACAACATGGCCCGTTTGGTTAATGCCTCGTCGCTGATTTAGCAGCCTATACTAGGCCAGTCTGGTAGGCATTAATGTTACCGTGATTACTTTAGTCACCTGACACCCCGCAGGGAATCACCTTATCTGATTGGCTGATGGGATAGCCCCATAGTCCTTTTATCTCTTTGGCCATTGTGAGCAGGATACTGAAGACCCAAGGAGTGGCTTTTCACCCCATAGAGGAGTCCCTGTCACAGAATGAGGGTTTTGGGGGGTGACCGTTGCTTGGCTGGGTTTCACTGTCAGGTGTTCCCTTTCTCCCCAGGTCCACTGCACAAAAAGTCCCTTTTCAAGGTTTCTGGGGAGATTGTTAGCTAAAACACTCATATCTGACATCTGATATATTACAATTTCAAAGTGTCGTTGATAATATGATATTTGACTAATTGGAGTTCTCTAGCATTAAGATAATTTCCAAAAGTCACTGTGGACTTGGTGAGTTTTGGGAACTTAATGAAAGTTCTTCGTTGGATTACGGGCTGGCTTTAGGATTGACGTTCTTCATTTCGAACACAATCAAAAATCAAAAAGAGTTGCCCTTCAGTCATGCCCTCAGAACCTTTTATTATGAATTCATATTTATTTTCTGCTTGTTGCTTGGAAGAATCATTTCCCAGAAGGCCTTGCATTCCTGCATAGTGAGATGGTGGATAGTGGTGGGTAGGGTCCCTTTTTGTCAAAGCTGAAGGGTGGGGGGGGCATCATTAGCCACACATACCATCACCGGCGAGTTTGGCTTTGTGGAGCCAAGGGCCTCCTTTTCCGGCGAAGTCAGTCTCTCGACAGACATGGCCGTCTTGCTGCTTTCTTTGTTCTCGTTTAGACTGCCATGGCATTTTATGGCTTTACTAGAACCTGTTGATTTGATGGCCTTCATGGGTTAATCCAGTAAATCCTCATGTCACTCCCATATGGCTGAGTGGCCCAGGAGAGATTTTAATGGCAGTGATAGGACTCACTAGAAATGTGTCTCCACACACGTGATAATAAGGATTTGACGCCCTTCCTCCCTAGTTATTCTGGTAAGGGAGATCTTCACTGATGCCATCTATACCTGTTTGTCTTGTTCACCTTTCTTATCGCCTTCCATTCAACATGGGGGGAGGAATCTGTAGGCTGTATCATGCTTTACAATTGATGAAATGATTGATCTTATATACCAAGATAAATACTCAAGAACAGTGGAAAGCGCAGCTCAGCGTTCTCTAATCTGATTCGCTAACGAAGTGGCCACCCCATAGTGTATCTGGGCTGTTTTCCTGGCAGTCTCCCAAGGCTCTGACCTGGGAGACAGCGTGGAATGAGGGGAAATAAGTCCCTCAGGAAGTACAGAGCTTAATTCCGTGGACACCTCGTCATTGTTCCTTCTAAACCAATAGGGGTTGCTTAAGTAACCCATTGATAGTGGCAAAGTGCAGCATCTTTGGTTTCCTGTGTCTGGTATAACAGGTTCTCTCAACTTCAAGGTGGCACTGTTTCAGATATGCACTGAATGAGTGCTTAGTGTCCCCAGCATACAGTCAAGCACATTCTTTGGCCTGTACTGGACTGGACAGATGCATTGTGAGGGTAAAGATCACCCTGTGCCTTGGGAGGGGTGCAAAAGTTTTGGCTGGTGATACAGGATAGAGGAAATGGGTGCCAAGCTTTAACCCTTTACACACCAGAGGTGGTTTAACCCAGTCAGTGTCATAAGAAATCTTACTGCCGAGGGAATTGAGCAGCAATCAGATCCTTATAGCAATCGATCCCAGTTGTCTTTGGGAGATTACCGCACATAGTGCCCCCCACCGCGACACCAACACTGAAACCAGTGTATTAGTATAAGGCAGTATATTTAAGTCAAATCATTTTTTTGTATATCATCCTTCCCAGCGATATGCGTTTC
The DNA here is from genome assembly GCA_026780765.1 of Petrocephalus schoutedeni. Lineage (NCBI taxonomy): Eukaryota > Metazoa > Chordata > Actinopteri > Osteoglossiformes > Mormyridae > Petrocephalus > Petrocephalus schoutedeni. The sequence goes on from JAODKL010000047.1 coordinate 12,462,929, forward strand.
AGAAAGCAGGGTCAAACATTCCTTGCAACCAGAAACCTTCCAATCACAGGCCCAGGATCCCAAAGCACTGAGCCACACACGGCGGGAGGACAAAAGGCTAACAAACAGCTTGGCCCTGACTATTCCTGTCTCCCGTTTCTGCCTATACTTACCGGTAAAGGCAGTAAGGTGGACATCAGTGTCCCAGCCAGGTTGGACCTGAACATGAGGCAGAAGGACCTTCCAAGCTTCTATCTGTTCACCAGCGAAGGCTGCTGCCCCTCACATCCCATGGTTCCTTGCATGTAGCTGGGTATCCAGAGTCCCTGCCTCACCACTGGCGTCTCTATCCCCAGCTGCCTCAAAGTCAGAGGACGACCGCCGGTTGACCGTGCACTACCAGGTCTCACCGCACTACCAAGAGAACGTGTTCATCGAGGGGAGCCGCCCGCGCTACCTGCAGGACCTGCATATCGAGGCCCAGGAGGGGCTCAAGAAGCTTCAGCAGGATGGTATGTCCGGCTGGGTACACTCAGCCTCCGCCTCGACGTCATCAGAGATCATCAACTGTCACAGTCTGAACATGGCCTACATGGAACAAGCTTCCTGTAACTGACTTATAGCGCTTTCAAAGACAGTGATCTTGCATGCCATGTTTTTCACAGAAAAGAGGACTGACCTTGACTTCCAAGATGCCCAAAGTGTCAGCGTAAGAGTTTCAAAACTTTTTATAATAAATTTTTTGATGATCATAGCCTACCAGTATCTAATGAATTATCTGTGTGGCAGCATAGGAACAGGAGACAAGAATCTGAAAATGTATTTATAGCATAACCAGTATACCTCTGATTCCCTCTGTTTTAGTCATCAGCGAATCTTCAGCCAGGGGGCGACAGCGAGCCACGGGAGAGGAAAAGCTCACTGGAGTCCAGGAGCACTGCGGGTGACTCTGTGTTGACGGCGTCCAGGCGATCCTCATTGAGTCGCCAAGGTAACCTATGAGCTCACCAAGAAAAATCTTAGCTGTTGGGCACTATGGTCTGACCTAATCTGGTATCATATTCTCTCCCAGCACAGTTTTACTGAAAGAGCCTGATTGCATTCTGACCTAAAAAAGCTACACGGGAGGGCACATGAGTGTGTGAACGTGGATCACGGTAGTTTTGGTTTGGGGGGGCTGGCATTTGATAGAAAATATCAGGGATGCACTCATATCTTTGCCAGGCTCTGAATGCACAGCCTGTGTAGTGAACATTAAATCAGGTTAAAAAAGAGTACAGACACAGGAATTCCAGGTATGCCCTCAGTTCTGTTTACAATGCAGCCTTTTTCCGTGAAGTTGTGGGTGCGGCAGGCCCCCATCCCAAGTTCCCTGCATTCTAGGGCTTGATCAATCACAGATGAAGGGCATGCTGGCCTCATTCTACAATACGGACACACTTCTCAACACTCCCCATTAACATTCTCCATAGGCTCCACATTCAAGCCCCTGAATGCTGCTAAGAAGGTGGAAAGGTCCAAGAAGAGGGGAAGACGCACCACCATCATGGGGATACCGCAACATGTCCAGAAGGAGCTGGGTACTTCAGAATCGGAAGGCTGTTATTAACCCGGATCAGCTGATTAGTGTTTCCTTGAACCAATATAGCCGCTGCTTGTGCTCACAAAATTATAATTAAGCAGAACAAGATAGAATATGAAACACAAGAGCTTTTGAAGCACTAATTTGCACAGAGTATTAAATATATATCATAATTTTGTGTTTCAGGGAATCTACAGGCTATGCCCAAAAGCATCCATAGCAATAATGAATTTTTAAGCTTTATATTTATATATGCTTTGCTGATTGTGGTGTATTAATTACACATTAATTTTGGCACAAAGGATGTCAGCGAATACTATTAATTCTTTTGTGTTCTATCCCATTTTTTTCCAAATCAAAGGGCTGGAGAGAAGTACTCTACTTCGTCAGAACATGGACGGACAGCTTGCCAACGGAGGGGAGGTATTGCCAGGTGTCGTGGTCATACCGACCATTGATGGGGAAGTCCCACCAGTGAATCATGAAGGAGCACGAGTCCACCTCCAGGACCTTGATGTCCTGCAGTCTTCAAAAGAAGAGCGACTCCTCAAGCAACACATCCAGGACGTCTACAGGGATGACCTGGCCCTTGGCCGGCCATTCGGCCGCCGCCTGTCTCCCTCGCTGAGGCCTAAATCGCTGGCTGTGCCTGGGTTGACCACCACAGGGTTTCTGCAAGAGCCACAGGGCCCAGTCATGTCCATATCACCCCAAGCTACCTACTTGTCCAAGATCATTCCCAATGCTATCCTGCCTGCGGCGGTGGATGTGATCGAGATCAGCCGTAGCCGCAGCCGGAGCAGTGTCCGTACAGTGAGCAAGAACAGTGTGGCGTCAGGGAGCCCGGCCTCCTCGCGTTCTCGGGTTCTTCATGGACCCTCATCTGCCGACTCCAACTGGAGCCACTCACAGTCTTCGGAGACTGTCGTGTCCAATTCCTCCACCATTTCTTCCAAGGGCAGTGTCAGCCATACTCTGGTACCTAATGGCACTATGAAGGAAAGTGAGCAGAGCAGACGGCTGGCCCCGGACCAGCTGAGCCTTGGAAGCGCCACCAGCTGGGTCAGTTCCGTAAGTGCAGGCACCACACCGCAAATCGAGTCGAATGCACATACCATGCAAGAGAGGGACGAAGGCGAAAGCCAGTGGAGTGACCGCTCTTGCATCCGCAGTTTGTCCGTCATGAAGACAAAGATGCCTCCCGCCCCACCCGCACGGACGAACTCTCTGCATTCCAAAAATATCAAGCTGTGTCTTCCAGAGATTACACACTCGGAAGTCAGTGTCAGTAAGATTTCTCGGGTCAACGGAGTAAAGCACAACAACATTCTGGAGGAGGCTTTCTCGCCAAACTTGCCCGGCAGCACTGGGAGTCCTACAAACTCTGCAGACTCTTCCCTGGATGACTCCAGATCTTCTATCTCCTCTAGCATAATAACCCCAGACCAAACAGTCACCCTTGATAGTGTGCCAGGCTCTGGTGAATCCTCCCCACAGAAGCTGCCCTTCCAGGATAATAAATTTGATAGAACCTTGTCTCCTTCCAGTGGTTATTCTAGCCAGAGTGGCACCCCCACACTCTCTGCTAAAGAAATCTATCCCCCTTCCCCTGGAAAGATGAAGGCCAAGCCTGCTAAGCCAGAGCGCACAGGCTCCAGAGCATCGCCCATTGCCTCCATCTCATCTTCACTAACTTCCCTGTCGTCAGCCATGTCAGAGCCTGTTCACCAGGAAGCCGCTGCCAATGGCCTGTCCCGCCAGATTCCTAAGGCTTCAGACCCTGTTTCTGTAGACAGCGCCAAGGTCAGCTCCACACTCGAGACCAGATCTCTCAAGGAAGTATTTGACATTCCACCACCTCCAAAAGTCAAGGCGCCTTGTCCTCCACCCCCAGAGACGTGGATGCACAACAGACGCACTTTTGATTTGCTTTGTGGCTCAAAAGCCATTACCAACAGTTTTGATGTGCTTCAAAAACAGCAGGTGACGGTCCTCCCATGTGATCAAAGTCAACGGACAGAAGAGGGGCCGCAACAAGATGAGGATCTAACTTCAAAGAAGAAAGAGTTGGTGATGGAAAGCCAAAAGGAGCAAGCATCAATGCAGAACTCTGGGTTTTTCATAAAAAGTGTCAGGGATCCCCCAGCTGTGAAAACAAAGGAAGGTACAGTGAATCAAACTGCAGAACACGTTCAGAAACAAGAACTTACAGAATATGCCAAAGATCAAAGAAGTTTAGAGGGTGAAGTTCCGCAGCTTCACCAAGCAAAGCAGAAGAAGGAGCAAGAAAATATGGCGATGGTAAAGAAAATGCCACCCCCAGTCATGAAAAGGAGTAGTTTAATAGCATATAAACAAGAGAACCTTAAAGTTGAGGAAAATCTGCTGGCTCAGATGAAAATGGTCCCAGAAGTAAAGATCCATAATTCCCCTGAAGAAAAATTTATTTCCCAGAAGGAAGAGGCTAAGGACAAAGTTTCTGTTGTAGGTTTGCAGTCAACCATGCAGACTCTTCCAGTGGAAGGTTCCAAACAGGTTGGTATTTCTCCACCCCCTTCCCCACCACCCTCTCATCAGCCTCCCCCACCACCATCGAAAAAAACCACCCCCATCGCAATGCCCTCCGTTTCCCAGGAAGACCACCAAGAGATTCCCACAACGGAGGCATCCTGGCCTCCTCCACCTCCTCCACCCATGGAGGAGAATTTCACACCAATATTTGTAGGGCAAGATGAGCTAGACTTTCCCCCACCTCCACCACCAGTTTTTCAGGAAACCCTGCGTGATGGAGTGGAGAATTTCCCAGTAGCTGAGATTCAGGGAATGTCCGGCGCCACGGAGGAGAGACCAGTAGAGGAAGAGCTACCTAAAGAGCTGGCACCCTCAACACACAAGATGACAGCAGATGAGGAATGCAAGACCGAGGCTGTAAAGCACAGTGCAGGAGACGTGACACAAGAAAGCACAGGTTCAGCTGCCACTTTCGTCAACCCAGTCATAACAGAGATCCAAACCCACAGCTCAAATACTCCCTTGGAGATGAGGCCAACTTCTACTGTAAGTCAATGTTCAGAGAGTCAGTCTCAGGTTCCACCACTGCCACCTCTTCTACCAGAAGGTATACCTCCTCCTCCACAGGAAGCTCCACCACCACCGCCAGCTGCCATTATCCAGACTGCTCCACCTGCATTTTCTCATGCTGCCCAGGCTTCCATACTACTGGGAGAAAGGCAAGCCACTATGAGCTTTAAAAGACCAAGTACCATAAATCAAGATAGCAAGGCTAAAGACCAGCTGTCTCGGAACAAGAGTACACCTGTACCCAAGGAGGATGCCAACATTCCACTGGTCACGCCCTCACTCCTCCAAATGGTCCGCCTGCGATCTGTCAATGTCAGCGATGATCAGACCACAACCCCTGCTGAGGGCATTATGCCAACTGAGAGTAACAGCTCCAACCAGGACCAAAACCAGACACAGACAGGTAACCACAGTGTTCCTCAGAAGCCCATTCGAAAATCCCTGTCCATGAAATCACCTCCACCTACAGGGACATCTACTTCTATGCGGCTGCAGGAAGCAATTCGAATGAAGACAGCGGGCATGAGACCAAAGGAAGGGCTCTCGGCCAGGCCCAGTCTGCAATCATCTAGCAGTATGGAGTCTGGGGCACTCTCCCCGCGGTCACCAGATGGGGGTGACATTCACAGATCTCCTGCCTCCACTGCCAGCTTCATCTTCTCCAGGAGCACAAAGAAAGTCATCATTGAGACACCCACGTCCCCAGAAGTTCAATCCAGCCTCAAGCAGAGCCTGGCAGCAGAGCTTATGCAGATCACGGACTCAAGCTGCAACTCAGTGGCTGCCAACCCAAGCACTCAGGCTGAGTCTAAGAAGCCAGGCAAGGTACCACCACCCGTCGCCAGAAAACCAGAGTATGTACCGAACCACTGGGAAAAACCAGTGGGCCAGAGTGCAAAGGTGGAGATGCCATTAAGCAAAGCCAATGGACATTCAGAAGGAGTGCAACCTGCAGGCCAGCAAGCACAGCACAAGGAGGTCAATTAGAGTAAGACTGCAGTATTTTTAAGTATTGCATATGATTATATAAAATTTCTGTAAACACCGTTCTTGAAGACGACTTTTGACAAAAAGTGAAATAATCCACAATAATGTAATAACTTTTGTGAATTGTACCACAAGATTTTTTGGGCAACCATCTTAATTTTAAGATAGGTTTTCTTGATTTATGCCAACACATCTTGTTCTATCCCATCCCATCCATCTAGCCCGCCAGCCTATCCCAGGCAACATAGGGCACATGCCTGGAGTCCACCCTGGACAAGATAACTTTGGCAACTCTACTTAAAAAAACATATTTTACCCTTGTTTTGAAAAACTATAGGTTATTTAAATTACCCCGTAGCCGATTTTGCTTTACTCTGTGTTAATACATGCCAAATACAGACTTAACGCTCTCATCTATCTTAACCCTTCTCTTTAGGTAGTCAAGAAGATTGAAGTATGGTTGGAGTGCCACCAGGCTTGTAAACGACTGCACGTCTTTTTAGAGACAAGCCAGCAAGATTTTTGGAAAGTTACTGAGGAAACAGAAGCCGTCAGGATAGTTGGAAATGCTCATTGGGTCTTAATCTAAGCCTTAGCCTTAAGTGGCCTGCATATTTATGCAAAAATGGTGTTTATATAAATTTTCCTTGACTTTATAGCTTTATTTTGAAACATTTGTCTTTAAAACCCCTTGAGTATGTTACACTGAATATTATATTTTTTTCTTTTAAATTCCGCGGTCTGTATGACTGAAAGCCTACGTCGCCACCCAGTGGTCATGATGGGTAGTAACCACTACTGCCAAGTTTTGAAGACGGCCCAAAATTTACATTTACACATTTAGCAGACGCTTTCTTCCAAAGCGACGTACGCGACACATTCCAGAGGCTGAATATAATTTTAAAAATCTATTAAAATCATCACGAAATTAAAGACAATTTACAATTACAATAAATGCAGTATTCCTTCTTGGAGTGTAGCTGAATGACTACTTATATAATTTTCCATTTGTATTATGGGTATTTCTGGTTTTAAAAGTATTTTCTTTTGTATGTAGCTCAATTTTTCAGAAAGTATTTTCTCGTTTTTGATTTTATGATCTTTCAGTTCGTTCATACTCTTATTGAAAAAATAAACACCTGTTACATTTTTTGCTAGTTTTTTTGTGTTAAGTAGGTTGCGCTTTTACAAAAAGGGATACTTGCGCAACAATATGGTAGAGCTGTCAATCAGAAAAGCACTTTGTTAAGTAAATAAGCTGTATCAGATCTGCTCCATTCTACAAGGTAATGATTACAGAGAGGTTGCAGTAGAAAGAGAGATTTGAATGAATCAGCTGCTTCGTAGTACAACTTCCAAGACTTTATAATGCCTTAATGCACTGTAACTCAGAAAAATCTTGGCATCAAACTGGATGTATACCTACACAAAAATTTAAGAAGTTTAAAAATTTTTCTTCTCTTTGTAGTGTGACTACTTTCTTAAAGATTCGTTTGTCTCTTGTTCAGTCTTCTGGTGTTTTCAGGTCAATTTTTGTACGTTTTTTTTTTTCTTTCTTTTAATTGCTTAAGCTCATTTCCAAAAACGATTTAAGCAATTTACTTTAGATTTCTATATATCGGAACACAGGCTATCTTGACGACACCAAAGAAACTAGCCCCACCTAGTGTGACACAGCTGTACTTGCTGGGTGAACACGACAGCGGATACTATGTGGCGAGACATCAAAGCCTTTGTCAAGGTCCGTATTTGAATTGTACTTCCTGTTGTTTAGTACGGTGAATGCCCACCAGTCCTTCAGATAACAGCAGGTGACCATCCGGGGCTGAACTTCACTCCTGGCTCTTTCCCACACTAAGTGACCTTTAACTGGGCCTCATGTTGACTGGGCAGTGCCTATGGGTAATCGGTTAGGGGGACGAGAAGCCCATTATCCCGATCTACCCAGGCCAGGTTCTCCAGGCTCCTGTCAAAAAGCTTGCATCCAGTAAAATTTCTCCAAATGAAACCGTGAACAGACATGCTGTATCCTCTGCTATAGCTCAAAACTCCACCTTTTTTCTACTGTAACCACTATGTTTTTTTCATTTTTTTTTAATGTTTTTACTTAATGCAGCCTTGCACAACTACCCTTATAAGGATGACTTAAGCAGAAAGGGGTGATCTTCCGCTGGATGCAGTCATGATACCGATATTCAAGTAATATTGATATTATGGTTATAATTACACATAATAATAATAATGTACAGTTGATTTATCTTTGTTTAAAAAGAGCATTATAAATAAAACATTAGATCCCACAAGGTGTCGTTTATTTGGGATGAACATTAAACTGTTTCCGGGTGAGATGACTAACGGGGAACCGGCTAAAACACTTAACTGGTAGAATGGAGGTGGAAGGAAATGATCAGCGTTGCGGCCTTTGGGTTCCTCTGGGTGGTTAGTACTGCTGCCTCACATCTATGGGAGTAGGGTTTGAGCCTCTGCCTTGGTTCAATGTCAGTAGCCGTAACAGCAGTAACTCAGATGATATCATTGATATGCAGCTAGGCAGGGTTGAGCCTGGCCAATACTTGGATGGGAGACCAACTAGGAAAGTTGAGTTGCTGCTGGAAGAGGTGTAGGTGTGGCCAACAGGTTGGATCTCAGTGCAGTGATGGGGACACTGCATATATGTAAAAGGTGGTGTAAAGCTGAGGTTCCTATTGCTTCTTTAGTGTCTCAGTGCAGTGACGGGGACACTGCATATATGTAAATGGTGGTGTAAAGCTGAGGTCCCTATTGCTTCTTTAGTGTCTTAAAAGGTGCTATATAAATGCAACATTCATTCATCATCTGAGACTACTTGTCCTATCCAGGGTCAGAGAGCAACCCTGCCAGGCAACTGGCCTCAGCATGCATCTTGTGGACACCTAGAGAGTGAGAGAAAATGCAGCCCACATGTGGCCCTGGCAGGACCTTGAGCCCAGGTCCCAGGGATGTGGGTGCTAACCACTACCCCACCGTGCTGCTACTGCCCCCCCCCCCTCCTAATCTTCCCCTGTACCTAATAGGCTGCCATCATGTCATCCAGGTGGGCACTACACAGTGAGAGTGGCTGAAGCGGCCCCCGCACTGTTCTGTAAAGCGCTATATAAGCTTTCGTCCGCATGTCCTCCCAGTGTCGTCGTGGGGTTTTCTCCAGGTTCTTCCTCCAGGTGCCCCATCCTGGGTTCTTCCCCACCTAGTGCCCATAGGCTTTGGACCCCTGTGACCCTGACTAGGAAAAGTGGTCACAGAAGATGGATTGATGGATGGATGGATGGATGTCGTCACACATCAGAATGCTGGCTGGTTTTGGAAGCGCTGAGCAACACATTTACTTTGTCCCAGATTTCCTGCACCAGAGCTGTTTGCACACAAGGTGTCTGACAGAAGGACGGCAGAAACCCCCCTGCGGAGACAGCTGTGTTTATTGTAATAGCACAATGTCTACTGTTGATGTCAATGATAATTACATTTCCGCCTGCAGGACACAAGACAGTCAACCCCCTCCACGCCCACGCTAAAAGCCGCAAACTCGTCCTCCCTTAGACTCTAGCAGCTCAATTCCAGCTGCATGCTCCGACCCCATCCCAGAACACGGACGTTTAATAGCCAGTGTGAAGCATGTTTTGTGCAGACGGCGGAACCGTCACACGAGACGAAGTGAGGTACGCGACTGCGACAGACGTAAAGACAGACTCGTCCTCCACTGACCGACACAAACCGTTTTGAGTAAAGACGCTCAGGAAATGTCCCATGACTGTGACGGAGCATTGTGATGCCTTTACACCTGGGATTACGACGCCCAAAAATCACAGAATCGAATACAGTAGCAGCGAAAAAAATTGAAGTATAAATGGAAGTTGAAGCTAAAGCGATAAGCAAACAGGCATTAGGATCAAGTGCTTTACTCAACAAAACATTCTGACATTCTTTTTCCAGGCAAAGGAGATAGAGGGGAGAGTAGATCCGTCACAGTTAATTTGGCAAAGTCCCGTTAACTTGGGCGGGCTTAAAACCCCTCCGGTTCTGCTTGGCTGCCCAGACCATCGTGGCGGAGGTGCGTCTAGCTGATGGTGCCTCCTTTGAGCGTTTTACAGGTGACTGGGCCCAGTTTGGTCATCAGGTCCATCTCCTTCCACTGGGCCACACACTCACCGGAGATCTTCAGGTCCACCTTGAGAAGGAGTCGGATTTTAAAAGGCAAAAACACATCAGAAACAACACTGGGCAGCCTGTAATATCATTATTCTGTCTGGCATGGGTTTCAAACCCACAACCTTCCTGACACAGGCACACAGCCACAACCCACTTAGCTACACACCACCCCAAAATGGATGCATGGACCCTTACATTTTGTATTAATGATCTCAGACTGATCAATTATGATTTGAGGAAGTTATACTGATCAGTTTTTGTGACAAACTAATATTAATATTCATAGTGATCTGAAATTTGCTTAATTATTCATTATAGTCAGCCTGGAGGTTACTCATTGTAAATAGGTCATAGGTTAGCGAGTGCTTCCAGGGGCAAAAGTGGACATCGCAGTCCTGTCCTACAGACAAAGTTACCCAGTGTACGGTACCCTAGCCTCGAGTCTGGCTGGGATTTGGACTTAGTGCAGTCCCCATCTGGAAGTCCCGAGACCCCCATGTGCTGCACCAGACTGTACTAGTTAACCAGGTCACTTGCATCTGTAAACATCTCATACATGCAGTAGATATTTGATGATCGTGAAAGCTCTCTCTTTTCTGATTGGTTATGGCACAGTATGTCTTAATGTGATTGGCTGAAAGTATATTATGTCCTAGTAAACATGATGTTTCAAGAGTACTTAGGTGTGGGGAATCATGAGGTTGTGGGGGGCCCTTGAGTTGGTCGGCGAGACTGTCATATTACACACACTTTCGTTTGTTCCCGTCAGTAAATTACCTTAGAGCTTTAACTGTGAGAGAGTAGATTCTCCCCACAGATCCTCCAACTGACTGAAGGTAGGGAAGAGGTTAACGACTAACCACAACTCCTCACAAGAGGGCCCTGATCTCAGACACCTGAGGAGCTTCACACACCTGCAGCTTCTCGAACACCTTCTTCTTTGGCTTCAGCTCGTCGTCCGGCTTGCCGGCCTCGAACCCCTCCACGAAGACACGGTCTCCAGGCGCGGAGCCTGCGGGCGGGTCCAGCGGCTCCACCTTCCTCGGATCCCCGTCGCTGCACCCCAACCCCCCCCAGGAGGACAGCAAACGGGTCACTTCGGAAACCAGACCCGGCCAAAACCCAGATTGCAAAACAGCGAGAAGCCGGGCACTGAGCAATCGCGTGGATACGCACCAAAGTAAAACAAATCTTATGCACCACATCTTTCACCATAACTGAAATAGAGCGCCTGATGAGATTGAGCAAGCGTGCTACAAATAAGTGTCTAACAAAACAACAACAAAGACATAAAAAAATTATAAAAATCAGAGAGCAACGGGGGCAGGAAGTAAGGCCCAAAATACCAAAATAAGGTTAGTTTGGCAAGGCAATTGCACTTTGACTCAGATGGGGGGTGCCAGCAGTGAAGTTCGCCTACGGCGCCACCTCCAGGGAGGGTCATACAGGACAGGGTCTACAGCAGGAGGAGGAGGAGGTGGGACTCACATGGAGGCACAGAGCAGCATGGCCTGGGACTCGATGCCCCGCATCTTCTGCGGCTTCAGGTTACACAGAAGCACCACCAGTCGGTCCTGGAGCTCCTCCTGTCGCACGAAGGCCACCAGGCCGCTCACCACCGTCCGGGGCTCCGCCTCACCCACATCCACCTTCTCCAGGTACAGGGAGTCGGCGTCGGGGTGCTGCAGGCAGTGAGAGGCCAGTAAGGGCAGCGGCAGGTAGGGGGGCTACTAGGGTGACCAGGTAATCCATGTCATCCCAGACGCTTTAAGACAGGACAGGATTTGCAAACTACCATTTTAATCAAAAGGACCAGGACCTCACTTAAGCCCTGAGTTCTTGCTGTGTGCTGATTGGTCAGTCTCCTGTAATCATGCTTATGTCACTAATGTTAATGTGAAATGGCTGGACATATGAGGAAACTCTGGAACAGGGGGTCGAGCGAGACGGACGACAGACAAGGCATAGAGCAGACGGTCAGAAATCAGGCGCCTTTTTTGGAAATGTCCGCTCTTTGTGAAATCCCCTCCAGTCTGCGGTCTGGTCTTGGTGGATCACCCGAGCTGGGCGTCTGTTACCAAACGGCACTCTCTCACTCACTGCTAGTGCAGCAAGATACAGAACTGGGGACACAGTTCAGAACCAACCCCCGCAGGACGCAGGGACAGACAGAGGAGGACCCCCCCGGCACAGTGTCAACACCTCTGTGAAAGGATTTCCAAATGCCCATCATTAAGGCCAAAGAACCACAAGCCAAGTAAAAATACATTTTAGGCTCAAGCCTGAATCTTACAAAGAACCAACAAATACACCTTTCAGTCGTGTGAATTTGTTTTAAGTACTGAATTAGTAATTACTTATCCCGTCATATTCATATTTCATAAATATTCACTACAACAGCTAAAAACTGTTGCTGAAAACTGTTTACGAAACTTAAGGGTTAATTTATAACAAATGAAAACTTCCATAACTGGGAAGTTTAAAGGCAGCCAACACAAATTCTGGTTTATATATAAATCTTTCAGTTCAGCAACTCTTGACCAGGCTAAGTGGATGGATGGATGTTTCAGCTCTAACATTTAGTTCATTCAGTTACACCTAATTATCACCCCTCCAGTCCATCTAACCAACCTGCTGCGACACCGCATATTATCTGCACTAGGCACATTATTTATGTATATAACTAATTATACTGTTCGTCCTGATTGCCCCTGATTGTGTTGCTCAACACCCCAAAGTAATTTCCTCTTATGGAAAAGTACTCGGCAATGAATAAATAACTCCTATTCTGATTCAGGGTGGAAATGGTGTAAAATCAACAGAAAAAGCAGGGCTGAGAGCCACTAGTGTAGAACGTGTTGGACAAATTCAAGCATTACAAAAAAAAATAAAGAATTTTGATGTCTCTCACATTTACGTCAGGGCAGTGGGCTGCCCGCATGCAGCCTGATGCTTTCACTAGTGATGCTCGTAGCCCTAAAACTGCCCACGCCGCCTTACCTGCTCTACACTGATGATCTTGCCCACACGCACGTCCAGGCGAGCGGGAGATATCTCCTCTTCATCAGAGTTTTTGGGGTTTCCTTTAGCGCCCCCCTCTGTTGGCAAACGTACAAGAAAACTGTTCACATACTTTCACTCAAATCGTGCACATCACATAAACACATCTTTTAAAGAAAAATGACTAGAGCTATATTTATATTGCAATGAATTGTTAAGTCTCGATCCAGTTTGTCACGATTTTTCATTAATATTTTGTACCTTTGTGTCAATTTATTAATTTATTTCAATTTGGCTTTTTTTACATTTGTTGATTAAAATTATGCCATTAATATATTCCAGGGCTATTAAAATCACAGTGCTCAAGGGCCAAGCACCATGGCTGACTGCATCTGAAGCCAATCAGAATCAGTGAAGCCTCTGTGGCCAATCAGAATCAGTAATTATTAAAGTAATACCTGGAAGCACTGAAAACAAGGCCTGGATTTGGAACCGAGGACCAGATTTGAAGAGCCCTGATGTACACTATGCCAAGTGCTCTGCAGCGCAAAACTGCCCTTCAGATGACACTCACTGCTTTTGGACGGGTCTGGGTAGGCGCGGCCAGTTAGCTTCCGCAGCTCGGGGCTTTCGAACTTCTTCCGGATGGGGTCCAGGAGCTTGTTCAGAGCCACCTCCACCGAGCTCTTCAGGTCTCCCGGGTGAATGAGCTGCAGTGCAGGTCGTCGCATGTCAAACCGTGACGACAATGTGACTGACGCCCGTGAAATCAGGCAGGCAGCCAAACGGGACGTCCTACCTCCTCTGCGAAGTCCTTCTCCACTTCCTCGTACTCCGTGTACACTTTGTCGCCTCCAAACTTCTCGTCCCTTTTGATGACGAACTCTGGAAGAAGTCGGGTACGTTCAGATCTTGCAGCACTAGTAGGCTATGGTTCGCCGTACCATCTCAAGAAGAAACCAGAGTTGCAGTTCCTATCTTCTACCACAGGGGGGCAGACAACTGCGAGACACACCTGAGTGCAGGGGGAAGAGTACATGCTTCACAAAGGAGAGGACGCCATTGTTTTGCACGTTGCCTGGCTCGCAGAAGGCCTTCTTCAGCTTCTTCTTCACATCCTCCTTCCTGTCCAGTAGGTCAATCTTAGATTCCTAAGTAACCACGAGATATCATTAGGAACACGGTCTCCAGGCAACAGTCTCATAGCAGTAGGCAGACAGGTCAAGTAAACTCTGCTTAATGGTAAAAATGCCTCAGCTGTATAGAGATGACGTCACACCTCTTCAGAAGAGCTCATCTTGCCCCCTGTCAGGCCAGGCACCATGGGGTTCATCATGTGGATCCTTTTGGCGTACCCCAGAGAGGGGAGGTACTGCAGGACACAGAGATGCATCAATCCTGCCAGGCACAGCCGTCAGCCAATGGCAGTCCAGAATTATGCTCCTCCCCCACTGGCCAATTGAGCATCACACCCAACATCCCAGAATCACAATAACAACCTCTTTTTTTTCTTACAGCAAAATGCTTCATTTCTGGTTACATTCGCATGGACATTTTTATTTAACAAATGCTTTTGTCCAAAGCAATCTCAGGTCAGACAGCCTCTGGAGCAACTGGAGATTAAGGGCCTGGGTCAAGGGCCTAATTACTCTGGCGACCCTGGGATTCAAACGAGCAACCTTCCGGTCACAGGCACAGTGTTCAAACTCGCTGAGCTCCAACTGATTAAAAACTGCTTTCAGGCTCTAGCCCCATGGGAATGTCACAAACTCCGGGATAATGCTGGGACAGGGTACCTTCTCGGCCAGCGTGAAGATCTTCCTCTGGTCCACTCCCCCAAACTGAGCATCCACCTTCAGGTACTCTTCATCCAAAGCCTGGGGGTGGCGAGGGGGGGGTGGTGTTGGATTACCAAGCAAAGAATAAAATAAAATGCTCAGTCTAAGCAACTAGCTGTAGATGTGGGAGAACCAGAGCAAATTCAGACATCCTGATTTTGCGTAGTTCAATGTATCCTTGTGTCAACAAGGGAGGGGCTTGCTTTTCACTTCTTTAGCCAATCACAGTCTTCCTTGCATGACATCACCACACAAGCCTTTTTATGGTTATCATCATCAGGAAATAAAGACACACCCTTACATTGCTCCATACAGCCTTTGCAGTTAAGCATATTCATATGTTTTGTGTCTATGACATGTCCCTTAATAAAAGGCATACACAATAAAACATGTGCTTTAGAAATCTGCACACCCTGCCACATGACAGAAAACACTGGTTTTAATTAATGTGGTGACGTCATACAATAAAAGACTGACTGGTTAAAGTGAAACACAAATCCCTCGCTGACCCAGGGACACATCGATCTCTGCCAAACCAGGACATGCGGGTAAGCTCATCCATGCATGTAATAAACCTCAAAGTAGTGCATTCCCAAGCCCAGTGTTTCCCAACCCAGTCCATGGGGACCCCCAGAAAGACCACATTTTTTCTCCCTCCCAGCCAGTCAAATATGTAAGTTTTTATTGGACTTTATTATTTGTAACCCACAGATGACAATCCACAAATATGCACCATGACTCACAAATATTTAACTGTCCACAAATATGTTTTTAAGTTGTGTAGTATAAAATCATATCCACAAAAATACAGAGCAATCTGTACACGTGAAACAGCTTTTGCACATTTGTGGATCACTTGGCGTCTATTTGTGACTTAACTCCTATTTTTTGCAGATTTTTGTCCAATTCGTAGCATAAGCGATCTGCAGCAAAAATCCACAAATATGAGGTGCAGATATTGGCTTCACCAGCAGGTGGCACACTGATAGGTGCCACAATAGGTGCAGAATACAGCTCAAGAATTGTCATGTGTAGCCAAGTATTGAGTAATTCCACAGTGATTTCATTCATCTACCGCACTGATGTTCGATTTCAGCTTCATTTCACCATGGCCACCTTCCACACCACCAGGGGGCACTCTGACTGCCACGGGTGGGACATGTAGCCCAGTTTGAGAGCCAATAGCCCAGGTGCCGGGTGCGAGAGGCACAATACCTGCAGGCCCGGATAGAGCAGCCCGCTCAGCAGGGGATGCTCCACCTGCTTCACCACCTCAGCGCCGGCCTTCTTGGCGTCGTGCTCGGTGACGACGGAGGACAGCCTGTACACGTCCAGGGTGTACTCCCTATAGGCACGGGGGGCGGGGGGTTACAAGAGGGCAAGTCCTGCCTGGGACTAGCTTGGGGAGGGCCAAAGTCACTAAATTATCCTTCCACCCATCCATCCATCAATCCATTCATCCATCACACGCCCACTTGTCCCACGCAGGGCTGCGGGGATCTAGAGCCAAGTAATAACCCAGGACAGGGCGCCAACCCATCACGGGGCACACTCACACACCACTCACCCAACACACATGCACTTCGGTAACTTCAATTCACCTTAGCATGTTTTTGGACTGGGGCGGGGGGGGTAATTCAGGGACAATATGCAAACTGCGCACTCATGGAGCCATGGCGGAGACTCAAACCCCTGGTCTCCGAAGGCACAAGACAGCAGTGCCAATGCGTGCCAATGTGTGCAAACCACCGCACCACCGTGCCATGAACGAAAAATGCAAAAGCGAAAGGGTTCATAACCACCAAATGCCAGGAAAGCATTCCTTCCATTCCGCTTAGGAAACCACAGGCATTCGTCAAGACGATTTCTGCAGCAGCGCCTACAACAAACACCGCCGATTTGGAGAGGAGCGCCCGGGTCGAGCCTCACCTGCTGAGCTGGTAGTCTGTCCCCTTGACAAAGCTCAGCTTGTCCAGGGGCACGCCGATGCTCTCCAGCATGGCCTTGATGACCTGCTCGTAGTACTGCGTCCTGAGCTCCAGCAGCTCCCAGGGAGCCTTCATGTTGTCCAGGTAGGCATGCAGGTCTGCAAACAGGATGGTCACCTGCAGGACATGCATAAAAATGATGTAGTGTGGCACGGTGGAGGGGGCGAGCGGTCCGCTGGCTTAGCCCTGCTGATAATGACGCCCCAGCTTGTGTCACTCTAGCACCAGGCTCCAGCCAAAGCCATCCACAGCAGACAAGCAACCGCTCTCTCCCCCAGACCGGCGGAGCACCGCTGGCATCGCCAAGGGGGGCAGCTACATACCTCACAGCCAGCCTTCAGGAAGTCTGCGATCTTGGACATGGGCACGAAGTAGGCGACATGGGGCTTCCCCGTAGTGGCTGTGCCCCAGTACACCCGCAGCTCCCTCTCCTGCAGGACCTGCTTCAGTTTGTCCTCCCCCAGCACCTCCTGGACAAGAAGCCGTACAGAAGGAAAAAAATATATGCCGGTCCAGTCAAAAGTCTTGACAGTAAGAGAGCACTGTATCACATGACCTGGTCACCTGACCTAAATAGCCAAAATGGTTTGGGAGGAGTTTGACCAGAGAGTTAAGGGAAAGTAGCCAATGCGAGCTACAGCTCCGGGAAGAAAAAAAAATAAGAGAACACAGCAAAATTTTGAGCTTCACTCAATTCTCAATTTATGGGGTAAAATTATTTTTTGCAAACTCCAGCTTGACTCTTTCTGTGTCTAGGAGCCTGTTATGAACTGCCCTAACAGTGCACTTCACACCACTTAATTGCACAGAGACAATAGGGTCAGTAGAGACAACAGGGTCAGTAGAGACAGTAGGGTCAGCCAGTCCCTGGTGCAAATTGGGGTTAAGGGCCTTACTCAAGGGCTCAGAGGTGGCATCACTCTGCCTATCCTGGGATTTGCAACCTTCTGACTCCCAAACCAGATAAAGTTGCTCCCCAAACATTGTTTTTAACACTTTCTTTGTTCAGTGCATAATCACATATGTTATTTAATAGTTTTGAAGTCTTTATAATTCTTCTAAAATGTAGAGAACAGTGCAAATAAACCTTGCTATGGGTTGGTGTCTCCAAATCTTTGACTGGTACTGTATGTATTGAACTGCTCCCCAACTACTTAACGGCTAAATCAAGTTGACAAGCACAACTTTCCATGTCAATAGGTTTGTACTGATTTGCGAGGAGCAATGTGGAAACCGCACCTGAAGGTTCCTGGTGATAAGATGGAACTTCTCCTCCGGACTTTGCTGTTCCCCCATCACGACAGCCTGCTCCTTACGACGTGAAGGCTCTAGGGAGCACAAAAGGCTTTTTCAGTGTCAGTGTCACTGCACAGAGAGTGGTGCGGTGCTCCGAGAGGATTGCTGCAGGTGAGCTTCCCTCCCTTCCGGACATCCACATGAAGCAGTGCCTGAGGAAAGCGGGGAAGATCATCAGAGACCCCAGCCACAAACTGTTCAGGTTGCTACCGTCAGGCAGACGGTACTGCAGCATCCGGGCCCAGACTAGCAGACTGAGGGACCGTTCCTTCCACCAGCCAATCAGACTGCTGAACTCAGACCACCAACACTGACGCTGAGCCATTTACCACACATTGCACATGATGCTCCTCTGCACATTAACTGCACATTCTTACTGAACATTACTTACTGTTTAACTGTATATACTTTGCACATACAGACTTGTCAAATGTTTTATGTTTATATGTATACTTATATTTCTATCACATGTTAATTCGTGTCTTACTACTGCTGCTCCGAGAGGCTTTGCACACAAGCATTTCACTCATAAGTAATGTACCTGTGTACTGGTGACAAGTGGCGTGCCAATAAAAGGGATTCGATTTGATTCACGTACCAGCATACAATAAAGCATTTCCAGTACGAGATGCTTTCTCAATCACGAGGTCCGGGCCTAGGCCAAATAAGTGAATGCATAATCAATATTGTAATAACTGCCGGGACGTACGTACACGGTGCATATTACAGCAGTATGCCGTGGCACGTGCTGCATTGAGATGACGTGTTTTGCGTCAAGTACCGCGAGCAGCCACATTTACCCAGCCCATCGTTACCAAAAATGCTGTATACCTCATATACAGTGGGAAAATGCATGTGAAATGCCTATTCGGTTTTGGTTTAAATGATCTTAAGGGTGACTAGTCTAAAGAAACAATGTTAGCTAACCTGCTAACTGAGACTGAATGAAATCTTCCTCGCTAGGGAGTCGTCAGCTTATTTTGACAATATAAACAAAAAAGGCACAAGAAATGGGCGTGAAATCGCAGACGCGATTTCTTAGCGTGAAAACACCATAACGGACAGAACTCTAACTCACTAAATCAGCAAGTATGTTGGAAAAAGAGCGATCCGGATTACCGATGCCGGGTGCTGCGTCGCTCACTCCCCGTGTCAGCGCGTTGCATCAGCACTAGGGTAGTTCGGCGATCGACTACACCGGCCAGGAAAAGCAATCAGCACCGAGCAATCGATCGCTGTAATTGGGGTCTTGAGGCTGTGCGTATCAGTCACGTGATTTCTTCACACTTCCATGTTATTATTATCAAAACAGACATGTACATCTTGACTTCCCGCGATTAAGTAATTCATGGAATGAAGTCCAGTCTTTGGCAGAAGTTCTACATTTGTTGGAAATAACTGCTATTTCTTAAAGTAGTAACTTTTTGATCGCAAGTCACTTTCCAGCTGCACGAAGGTCAATCTCTAAGCACTCCATATCTCCTCCCGGTGATTCAAAAGACGGTGGTTAAACTGTTATTGTCTGTCACAAACCTCAATCAGTCGTTTGTAATGTTCAGCCGGGTTTTAAACAACCTATTAAATGTTAAGTCATTGTTCTCACCTTAGAACTGTTTGTACTTAAAGAATATCTCGGAAGGTCGTAGTTTCGTTGGACTTATACATATGTTTGTTGCATCACCGTAAATTTCAGCGGCTTCCCCTTTTATACTCTTGGAAAATTTAAATCTTTTCCAGAATAGTGCTGTCAGGGTTCACACAAGATAACGAATTCAACCGACATCATTCTGATCTTCGATCAGTTGCATTGGCTTCCCACCAAACAAAATGATCTGCAAAAGTGCTCCTGCTGATATCTCAAACGCGAACTTATCTTACTGACCTACATTCAGCTCCACCTCCATGCGTCCTTCAAGAAGTGATCAGTCAAATCTGATGCATATTCCCAGGACCAAATTATGTACTTTCGGCGAGTGCTTCTTAAATTACTGTGAATCACATTTGATAAGGAAAAGTGATGTATAAACTGATTATGATTATTATAATTTTGTTATGCATTATATGAATATTAGAAAGTCAGACTTAAGGTGATTTTTGGCCTGGTCTTTATGACCAGAACAAAATAATCAAAATACAAATTAATTCTCGCTGCAGCACTTTAATTGTATAGGTTACATTGCACAGGAAATAGATCATCAAAAGACATCCCTCTTGCACTTGCTTGTTGAGAAGTGGGTCACAGTAAGTTTGGTAGCTTTTTCCAGGAGATTTGGGACAGAGGGACACCTTGGACAAACAGAGTTCATGGCAGGGAACACACACACACACACACACAATGGGCAATTTGGAGACACCGGTCCACCTAGCATCTCTTTTGACTGAGGGAGGAAACACACAACTTGGGTGAGCAGTGGCAGGATTCAAACCCCTTAATTAGAGGTCAAATTAAATGATTAGTTGCCATCCACCAAAGTACCGCCACAGTGGAATGCTTTTTTTCTGCCTGTCCCATCTTGGACACAGATACACACAGGTAAAAATACAGTTGAGAGCACAGTTTGGGTCTAAGCAAAGGTCAGCCATTTGTCCAGCACCACTGAAGCATTTCAGGGGGTTAGGGGCCTCACACAGGGGCCCAGTGGACATGTGACTATTCTGGATTCAAGCCAGCAACATTCTGATCACATGAACAGAGGCCTAATCCATAGTCACCTATATAAAAAAATGCAATTATGTCTTAAAACTTTGTGGGGGGGGACTATTTTGATTACCTAATTTCATCTTAACCTAAAAATATCTATGGAACTTCAGACATGTATTCCACCACATTTGATTCCTAATGAAAAGATTTTCGCATCAGTTATGGATGAGACTTCATTCCTACAGATAAATTTTGTCTATTGCTTCTAACAATTTAACTGGGAATTACAAATCATTAATCATACTGGTGTGAATATCAACATTCAGTGTAAAAGAAACAATGACAACTTTTACCCTGCACAAATTTAACACAGCTTTAAACAAAACCTATCAGTTAAGTATCCATCTGCATTGTACAATGGCAATTTGAACCCACGGTGTTCAACATTAAATGTCGTCGCTGCCACCTTGTGTCAATAAGTGATAGTACACTCCAGCTTTCCCAAAGGGGCTGGTTATATAAATTAGCTCCCACGTACATCAGTGTTTATGGGGGTCAGTCATAGGAATCAAACACTGCTTCAGTCTTAATTGTCATTTATTAAACAGTCATTTAGACACCATAAGTCACTACAACAATTATTCTATCATTTTTTTCCACATTGGGGTCTATACATATGAAATATATATATATACACACACATATTTACATACAAAATATACACACATAAAAAAATGTGCAAAAGCCTTCTACCAAGAAAAATATTTTTTCCCCCTAGTATTACAGTCCCAGCTGAATGGGAGGAACTTTTTAGTGTTTATTCAACTGCAAGTGAGGAGCACGTTTGAAGAGTTAATCATTTTATCTTTCCTCCTCTTAAGTTTAAATGTAGTAGTTCATGCCTGCCATAATAATGACAATAACGTTAAATTAAAAAACCTTGCAGGAGGAAATTAGTCGTGTCAAAACATTACTGTATGTAATACAGCAGAGTCAGATATCTGAAACACTCCAACGCCCCCCACAGCCAAATGACTTTCCCAAGACTCGTAGAAAAGAGCAGAGAAATACAATTGGAGGGAGAAAAAAAATAGATCAATTGAATGACTTCACATTCGGTGCATATATTTTTAGTTTCCACTTTCGAAAAAGGTCTTTGGCTCTTGAAGACGCAACGGTGCTGGGTGCATCCAGTACTTCTACCTAACAGTTTAGGCATGTAACAGACGATGGAAACTGTGGCAATTTCCAGAATACTAAAAAAAAAAAAAAAAAAAAAACCCCAGAATGTATTTTGTAACATTGGCACTTTGTCTGTAACCACCTCGGGGCTTTTATGCTGTCTGGGCTCAACATCTCAGTGATTGCTGGTCCATGAAGTGACCCCGATCCCCAAAGGTCTCCGTGGGGGTGGGGGGGGGGGGGGGGGTAGCAGTCCAGGAACCACGTAGCCCCTTTGACGTGGCCACATACTTGTGCTTAACACCCATGATAAAGCCCCCCCCATCCTCTCTTCAGTACTCCACTGGATTTGTGGCTCGGATCCTATGCCACGTTACTTAGCTCAGTTGAGTCATTCTCAGAGTCCTGCTGGTTGTCCCTACAAAACCACAGCAGGTATGCAGGTCAGTCACCAAGAACTAGTACCTTTGAAGTTACTGGAGCATGTGCACAATGAGCTTCATTCAGCATCATTGCATTGAATGCATATGGCAAAATCGATTCAGACAGTCCATGGGTTCGCCATTAACCCACAGGCTCATACTTGACCTTGTATTTCTGCCTGACATTCAACCCACTAATCAAAGTAAAATTTAAAAAATATATATAAATATATATTTTTTTTTCCAGTTTTTCCATTTCGTATTTTTCTTCCTACCATATACGACCCAGTAAAATCTTCACTTTGATGAGTGGGTTGAATATAAGGCAGAAATTAAAGGTAAGGTCATATATGACCCCGTGGGTCCCCCAGGGTTAACATTTAACTAAGCCATTAAGGCAGACCAAATGGAGTGAGCTTTCTGGGATGTGAATGTGCAGAATCTGGGACACAAGCTCAGTCCTTTAGTCAGCGGCTTCCCAAGGTGTGACAGACACTGGCAGAGACCCTACACCTAGCAACCTGACCCAACCAAACTGGCAGGGCTTTGATGCGAGCCGGGAGCCTCACCTGAGTTCCGTCAGCAGCTTGCGATTGCCTTGCCGGACATCCTCGTTGATAGGGTACAGCAAGAAAATGATGAGGCCCAGGAAAATGAGGGCAATGGGAGCGGCCGAGACCAGCAACTTGAGGGTTAAGTGCACGCCATCCGGCTGTGAGCAGCCTCTGGTCACATACCCCGCAAACCTTTCAAGGACAGAGATGGACAAGGAATCCGTTCAGGACTGCTACAGATTATGTCAACAAAATGGCCAAAGAGAAACATGTGACAGTAAAAGCCAGAAATATTCCAGTTTGTGCAAAGTGACCCGAATGAATAGTTTTTTTTATTCAGTTTCACGCGTCTCACACCAACGGCCCAGACGTGCGGCATTTCGCTGAACAGAAATGAAACCCATCGAGTTCCTTACTTAAGACTCAGGGTGGAGATGCCCAGGGAGACACCGGAGGCAAACTTGGTAAAAAAGACGTAGAAGGAGTAGAAGATGGCCTCGTGGCCACGAGAGTTTGGGTTCTTCACCTGGAAGTCATCAATCACATCAGGGAGCATTGACCTGCGGGGAGAGGGAAGGGCTCGTGTGACCTCGGTCGGGCACGACTTGAAAAACCACACACACCTATTTAAATGGGGACCTTCCATTCATTTCTATGGGGAAAACCCTAATCCCAATCACAACACCCTTAACCCCAATCCAGCCATAACCTTAACCATAAGTAACCAGCCCAAATACAAGACTTTTGCCATTTTTACTTTTTTGATTGCATTCACAGATTTTTTATAAAATTGAAGTTATCCAAATGGGGACCTGAAAAGATGTCCCCAAAAGTTGGGAAATTTCAGGTTTTACCATGCTTTGGGGACATTTTGGTCCTCACATGTGATCTATGCAACCCCCCCCCCCCACCACACCCACAACAGCCCATGCCCACAAGCAAAAACGTAATGCGAACACGCACTGAACAATACACTGCGACCCTGCAGCGCA
>JAODKL010000047.1:12486752-12497204 GCA_026780765.1 Petrocephalus schoutedeni
ACACACACACACACACACACACACACACACACACACACACACACACACACACACACACACACACACACACACACACTAGTGTCCCAGTCAGGGCTCTAACTCACCATGGCAAGAGGAAGGCAGCAGCTACACTGGCACCAGCAGCAAAGGTCAGCACATAGGTCACAATGAGGTTGCTCCTCACTGTGACCAGCAGGATCATGAAAGGAATGACAGACTGGATGGGGATATAACAGAATACAGGTAAGACTTTACCCAGAATCCCCCCAGTCACTCCTAAGCCTCTCAGTGACTGCAGAGTTTGTAAAATACCAACTATGGCATGGGAATTAAGATCAGACTCAGCGGCAGTCACAAATGAAGGCCGTGGCCAGCACAGCGACAGCATGAACAGGCCATGAACTCTGTTCTCAAGGTAACACTTCATGTGCTTTTTATTAAAATACAGGGACGGAGGTCTGGCGGGGATTTGGAGGTACTCACCGTGGTGCCTATGAATACTGCAGTCTTCTTTCCGAACTTCGTCAAGAACCACTGCCAGAACGGGATCATGAGAGTAGCAGAGAGCTGGAAAAGACAGTGGGGATTAGAGAAGGCCGTCCCAGGCACTTATAGTTTTTATAAAACGTAATTTTTACAATCTTCATTTGAAATCATTTAGTTTTAGTTAGTTTTCCTTGTGGTATATTTCCATGCAGTTCTTTTACATTTTAGTTTGTTTCCATTTCAGTAATATTTCTAGGGATAGACTGAAAAGTTCTAGGACTATTTCATGGGTCTGGTCTTTAAAATAATCCTACATAAAAGCACAGTGAAATGCACTAATGTCCTCAAAAAATGTCCAAGGCATTATTAATGGTCATTAAGGATAAATGACGTTTTTGTGTCAGGACTTAAGTTTCATTATTAACACAAGATATCTTAAGGAAACAATGAAATAGAGATCCTTTAATCAATCCACCGGCCAGGAAGGAAAGAAGGATGCATGGACAGGGGAAGCCCTTAAATGCCTCTGGTCCTCAGGCGTCCCTGACCCATCCCAAGGTGCACACAGCCACTACAGATGCAAACGGGTTTCTGGTACTCAACTCAAAGCCAAGGAAGATCTTTGAAAATGATCACGACATGGCTTGGTGTGGAATGCCTAAATCATCTCTATTTAAAGCACACTTGTGAGAAAGACACCTTGCCATGTCTTAAGCTCATGGATTAAATGTGCATCTTTTTTTATACATATATATACTTTGCAGCTGCTATTATCCAAAGAGACGTGCAATTTAGAAAACAAGTCCCAGTTCAGAAAGCTCGGTTTACAAGCATTCAGTCTTACACAAAACCAGAGGGTATTTGAAAGGAAACAAAGTCGGATACCATGGCAACCTAGAGACTGGCCCGCAGGACAACAAAGTGCGTGGTTTCTCAGAAAAGCAACCCCACCCCCTTCCACACCCCACTATAACTCATGTGCCCATCCCCACAATGTGGGATCTGTTGTGTCGGCAAGAACACCACTGTACAGAAGACACATACATTTTCTCCCTCATTAGCATCTAAGAGACTAAAGAGATCCTCTGAGAGCCCAAAGTATGAGAGAGGAAGTAAGTTTTGCAATGCTAGCTTTGAACATTCTTGCAATAAGCAAAAAACTATTATAAAAGAAAACACCATAAATGAATGATATGGAAGCCTCGTGCAAGATCATACAAAGAGGCTTTGCTCCATAAAAACTGTACTGGAATTAGAAAAATCCTTTTTTTAGCCAACACTGAATCTACTTTCGCCTACAGTTGGTCTCACACCAATGACTGTGTTGTCTTACCATGATAACAAGGAGAATGTTTTGGAAGTCATTTCTGAAGCCCAATGTATAGCTGCAGAAGAGTGCAAAGTTTCCTTCAAGAAGCTGTTCGGAGGCAAGAAAAAAGAAATTAAAAATTAGAAAAGATTAACCAGCAAGACTGCAAAAGAAACTGCATCATGTGGCAGTATCTAGGGGACTTCCTCTGCCACTCATTTCAATCTTATTGTAAAAATAAAATGTCCAAAAAAAATCCTAGACGGCACGTACCATAAATGCCAGGGAGGTAAAGAGGAAGCCCATGATGAGCTTAACGTAAGGCCCATGGCTCATGACCAGGCGCAAACCCTGGACAAACGACATGGAACGGTCCTTTGATCGGCTAATTTCTGAGAAGGGGAAGAAAAGAGCAGAAGAGGTCAGTGTACATGGCAGTAGTGCCAGCCAGCATATAACACTCTACTGCTTATTCCTAACTGGTCTTCAGAAACACAACATCCCAAGCCAAAGTATTGAGAGCCTATGCCCTGCGCAGTCCAACAGTCTCCTGGCGAGCCAGATCAGACCCACATTTTCTCCTGCTCGGAATACCACGGCTGCCACAATCCACAAAGCACTAAGGGACATGACGTCTGCACACACATTAAGGAGGACAGGTGCACAGCTGGAAGATGGATGGATGGAAATTGTCTCAGATATCCGTGGAAGGGTCCGACACAGATGAACGTCAAAATTGACATGAAAATATGTCGAACACCATTCACGAGCGTGAACGTCACAATGGAAAGAAGGACGGTTCGTTCCTCACCCTTATGTTCCCTCACGCCAAAGAATAAGATGACAGCACAAAAGACATAGATGCCACAGATGACAGCCGAGGCGATCATGTAGGCCGTTTTCTGTGGAGGACCAGGGGGAGGAGATGTTATTTTAATACAAGGAAGAGACACGGCTGTACAAGGCCTCATGATTAAGATCAGGCATGTGTCGCACCCAAGCTGTCCGTAAACACAATCCCTGAACATGCAAAACAGCAACGCGTCGCATATGCAAAAAGTATTAAAGTGAAGACAGCAGACGAACTGTGTAACAATTAAAAGCATTTATACAACACCTCCCAACAGGAGAAGTTTGCTCCAAAGCAGCTTAACCCAAAGAACTCGTACCGTCTGGTCCAGAGATATGTTAGAGACGTTGACATCAGAGCCAACTTGCAGGCTGGTGGAATTTAACTCCAGGATGTCGTCGCTCGTCACCGGAATGCAGGGAGCATTGGCTCCTCCCACTATCTGGCCCTGGATCGCCGTGCCGACCAGTGTTCCCAGCACTTCTACTGTCATTCCTGTGAAATACAGAGGAACACCAATCAGTGAGGGGACCCGTAATCAGATGATTACCGGAGACGACCCAGTTTATCTAGGAATGCTTGGAGATCTTCTGCATAATGTCATGATAAGGCTCACAACATGACTAGGGGGAAACATCTCTCCCCACTGCTCAGCTCCACCGCAACTTACGGTATGCAGTGGCGGAGTCCCTTTCTTTCTGCTCGGAGCTGATGAACATCGTTAGGGCGGAGTAGGGAACATGGAAGCACTGTGACAGGGGAACAGGACCTCAGTCATCAGGGCAGACTGCACATGCCACGTGACGTGATATAATAGACATAAAATGTCTGTGCTGGAGATCGGGTGGGGCGGGCAGAGGTTTGAGACTCACCGTTTGTAGAGTCTGGAAGAGGCAGTAGAACACTAGGTACCAGACGACCTTGCCTTTCTCGACAGGGGGGACATACCAGATCAAGAAGTAGGAGAGCACCGCCAGAGGAGTAGATAATACGATCCTGGGGGAGACAGATGAGAAAGCTGGGTGAATGAGCCTTTAGTCAGTTAATGCAATGACGTGGCGTGTAGTAAAAAAAGAAAAATAAAAAAAACGAGGAGTGGTGTTGTCATATAACATAGATATCAACGTTAAGGTGGCTAATGTTCACCAAGCAGTCAGAATCACAATGCGCTTTGTATTTTATACAAGTGTATTGTAGTAGTAGTATATAGTGTGTAGTATATAGTGTATTGTATAGTCATTTATCCGAAAGAAATTTACAGTAAGTAAAGTAAAGTGATTGTCATCATTGATACACCACAGCACACACTGCTCAACAGCGAA
Source organism: Petrocephalus schoutedeni (assembly GCA_026780765.1). Taxonomy (NCBI): domain Eukaryota; kingdom Metazoa; phylum Chordata; class Actinopteri; order Osteoglossiformes; family Mormyridae; genus Petrocephalus; species Petrocephalus schoutedeni. The sequence goes on from JAODKL010000047.1 coordinate 12,490,720, forward strand.
ATACGTCTCTGCTTCTGACGTGGCAGTGGGCAGCTAATTCAGCACCCACGGAGCAGTGCTTGGGGGTGGTACCTTGCATGTGAGGAAATCAAAGCAGCAACCTTTCTACCACAAGTGTGCTTCCCTAACCATTAGGTTTCCATGGTTAGGAGGAAGGATTACAATTTGTGCGCAATCCCTAGGATTTAAATCCATGACTTTAGTGTTAGTAGTATACCACTCTGCTTGTCGAGTTATAGATGCTTTAAGCTAACCTCTAATCATGCATCTGAACTGGGTGCATCTTGTCACTCCAGGGCACCAGAGGAGCTTGCATTGTAAAACTCAAGGCCAGAAACTTTTTGGTTAGCTGTGCAGTTAACTGCAGTCAAACCTGCTTATCAAGGTATGGCTTGTAAATACCCATAAATTCAACTGTGTATTTACAAAAGAATCCGGGAAACGGTACAAGGGCTGTACCTGGAATTTGAACATATAACCATCCGGCATGAGGTCGAACTGCACACCTACACTGTTTCAGATATTATAGCAAAAACAGACTGAAGTTATATTGTGGATATGATCAAAGGTCACTACCTCTGTAAAACCTTCCAAAAGGAGCACTGCATTGCATTTACAATGCAAAGCCTCAAACAAACTCATCAGCATTTTCCTCTTCTGTCCTGACCAGAATATTTCCCGCTTGTCCCCACAGCTTTCCCCAAAAGCACGTCCCCTGATGCGAGTGCCACGGAAACACTGAAGCAACCCCCACTGCGTGCTTCCTTGTAATGGAAACAGGCCGGACGGGGGCATGTACAGACATGACACACCCGTTCACGTCACATCGTGGCAGGGAGGTCACTCCACACTCCTCTGGATCTGTGGTGAAGACACCGTCCGGCGTCGCTGAGGTTTCCCACTAGTGCGACAGATCACATACTGACACTTCTCATATTCTGGTAATGTTGCATCCGGCTGTTACAGATTCCTTCCATGACTTAAAGACATGATTCTTGTGCATTAGGTAACGAAATCTGTGTACTTGTGGGCAACTGACTAAGTGTACTATGCTGGGCTTACATCCACAACAGGATACAGCCTCTGCTACATTTGAGACATCCCTTACAAAATTGACACTGGTAAGCGGTTACCAAATATGGAAGTATACCAGATCTGAGACTACAGACTGGTACATTGCAGGTGTCCCTTGGCCAAAGCCATGTCTGTGGTCAGGCCTCCCGTGTGACCAAAAAGTGACATGCCAAAGCTATTCCACACAACACAGGGAAGATCTTCCCTCTAACAGGCTGTGAAAAAAACTGCTCAGAATCAAAACACAGCACTGAGTAATTAGAGCAGAGGTGACCAATATATTACTCGTGATCGACCAGTAGATTGCAAAAGAAGTGCAGGTAGATAAATATAGCATTTTCAATGTAGGTGGATCAATTTGGCCCAGTAATTTCTTTTAAAAGTAGCTCGCAAGCAAAGAAAGTGCGGGCACCCCTGAATTAGAGTAATTGTATCCCATTCATTTAAGTTAACAGACACCACAATTATTATCAGTTTAAAGTAATATTGCTTCATTCATACATGACTTACGATCCATTTCCTCCGTTTGGATGCAGGGTGGCTTAACGGATTTCTTTAACAGAAACCACACCTCCAAGCACTATCACTGTGCCAAAAGGTACATCTGGTCTAATTAAAGCCACATGGATTTTGAAACAATGTCACACATAGGCTGGGGGATGTACCAGCGACAGCTGTCTGGGCCTACTTTCGACTGGCAGCGTGGCATGTGTGTTTCACAAACTGGCATATTCCCATAAACATACCTAAATACCACTTCTTCTTGAAGATGTGTTTAAAATCCCAACGAAACTCAAGTATGTCTACTGCAGTTCGTTTCTATCCAGCTTTGCACAGCATTCGGCTAAACTACATCTGAGCAGTGTTGTTTATTTAAAAAAAAAAATAAAAATACAACTTGCCGTAAATTTTAATTAATACAACGGAAGTTTAGACAAAATATTGCCGTCTGTTGGAGATCTGGGACTTTGACTTTCAGACAACAAATTCCAAAATCCCCAAAATACTTATTTTAAAAGAGCTTGGAAAAGTGCAAGTCCATCTGGTTTCTCTTACAAAACACAAATGAGAAAAGCAACACACACATACACACACACTTGTGTTCTTATCTTAGTGAGGACCTTCCATTCAATCCTATGGGAAAAACACTAATGCCGATTTCAACATCCTTAATCTCTACTCAGCCCTTACCTTAACCATAAGTAACTAAACAAAATACAAGGCTTTTGACATTTTTGCTTTTTTGACCGCATTCATAGATTTTTATAAAAATTAAGTCTGAATTAGAGAGGACTGAAAAAATGACTAGTCTTTTTTTTTCCTTCAGGATTTGCTCTCTTTGTTAGGTGCTTTAAGTCCTATCCAAGAAGGTCACATGTGGCACTGAGGAAAACCCAGAGTGCAATGTAGACATGTATGACAGGCATAGAATATAATTCTTATAAATATATATTTTTTATTCTTACAAGATGCCAATTCAACAGGCAACCAAGAAGTCCTAGGTAAACCATGAGCACAGTATCAAATTCATATGACAAGTTTTTTCCCCCCCTTCCTTCAGATAGCCTAGCAGTTGGTTCTTGTGTCCGTCAGGCCTGGGGGGTGGTGGGTGGGGTCTGTGACACAGGGCTGATTCACATTACCCCACCAATACATCAGCCAATTGACACCAAGCCCAGCAGTCAGCCCACGGCAGAGCAGCTTTGAACTGCAGTAACCTCCCAGATTCCTCATGCATTCTTAAGTTTTGGGTGGACGAGGCAGCCGTTATTGGGCGAAAGTGAGTGGTGTGTTGTGGGCTGGACCAATCGCGGTGAAGCCCTTCCCCCAGTACACATGCTGAACACGACTTCCTCTTCCCATGCCCGCAGGGAAAAATTGGTTCTTTTGGTTCCCTTATATCTTAACGTTTATTTATTTAAGCCTCTCCATGCCACATTTTTCTAAAAGACATTACCAATACACTTTTATTAGTACTACATATGACGATGCAAGAATGCAGTAGCACCTGATTCTTGCTCGTTTTTTTCGAAATTTCCCGTATTCAGTGCTACGGGGTGTAACACTTCCTTCCCGTGGGCGTCGTTCTCCTGTTCATTAATAAAGTCTTAATGCTTAATGATGCCACATGATTTATATACATGGAACAGATAACAGTTATTCTGAATCACACATTGTATTCTGAGTGACAGCACCATCATTTAATCCAAATATTAAACCAAATTTAGAATAAACTATTACATAATATTATACAATATATATTTATATTTTACACACACTGGGGTAAAGACAGACACTCCATGAAACGACTGCTTCTTTACAGCTCATCTAAAATCAGGAGGGGATAGGGTTGCTACAGAATGCTCATTACGACACTTATCAGAACAGGACACAATAAAAAACATGCTTCCTCCCCTGTTCCCCCGGGGTGGGGTGGGGGGGGTCCAAAAATCCAGATGTGTCCACAAGCCTGCAGTTCAATCGTGACCAGTGCAGTATCCTGTTCCTTGGAAGACAGCCACTTTCGGTCACCCACTTGCACCCAATTGCCAAGACAGGCTCTGTATTCAGCCTCAACAGACTAATCAGATCAAACAGCTTTCTTGCCTATCATTCCTCGATCGCCCCAAAGCCACCCACCCAGTAAACAGAGCATACAATACAGGCTTGTTTACAGACAACACTGACTGTGCATCACTTTGCATCTAAAGCACAGGGGCTGTTTTAGTCTCGCGACACATTTCAGCGCTGAAGTCATCATGACTCCCAGAAGGTTTCATTCAAAGCTTACCCATTAAAACACTATGTTCCTGCAGTCTCAAAGTGCTTAACCATTACACACCGGACTCTCTGAAGAAACAATCACAGGATACACCCACAGGATCCTAGTGCAACACGTCAAAGACAACCTGTGAAATGGCTTCATGTCATAGTGTGCAGTACTATTTCCTCAGGGGAACGCAGCTGCTGCTGCTGCTGCTGTCCCTTGACTGAGATGTGAAGCACATACATACCCTCTGACAACGAGCAAGGCGCAGCAAGGAAGCTGGCTAAAAAGCCAGACCTGAAATTCACCGGAAGCAGCTTCCAAAGCTCTAAGAAAAGCCAGTCTTCAGCACCCCCAACTCACTCTGCCATCAGCAATCTCAACACAAAAATAGCGATTCACAGAGTGCTGGCATGCCACTAGGTCAAAGACAGAGTCCCAGAAAAACCCAAATGCTGAGTGTACAGAATTCACACAACCCCCGGAATAAATCTTCCTTCGGCCATCAACCACTCCACAACATGCCTTCGCAGGTACTTATTAGGGATTCATTTATTTCTGGACAGCACAATTTGAAGATAAATTCTGCCGCTCTCTGTGGGGCACTGTCACCCCTGGAGCTGAAGAGCAATGGCAGCTCAGGGTACAGCACATGAACTTGGTTTACACCAAGCAGAACGATCAGTCAATTGTAATCATTTGTGCCGGAACTTGCCGGCAAGACTAGAGGCGACTGAATACACAGCCCAATAGAGAGTACTGTTCGGTCAAACCAACATGCTAAATTGGCCAAAATGGCACCAACGGGGAACAACCGCATGCAACCGAGCTGCTGTACGAGATGGACATGTGTAAAACTTGAGTCACCTGACAAAAAGCTGGGTCACATGACATACCATGTACTAAAAGTACAAAACACAGAACCAGGGCGGCAACAACAGACGAGGGACACATACCAGGGCAACATCCTGCCGAAGCGGGTCCAAGGGCTCCGGCTGACCAGAAAGCCAATAGCGGGGTCTGTCACAGCATCCCAGGCTCGACCCACAAACAGAATTATTGAGGCGTAGAAAGGATCCAGCTGTGGAGGAGAGTTGGGGGGGAGGGGTGATTCCTCATTATACTGAGCAGAATCTAAACACATGAAACCAACTGCCTCCCACTCCCAGGAGCCCGTGTTTAAGACCCAGATTCATTTCTCAAAGGATAATGTTGTGGAAAAAACAGCCCGCTGGGAAAGGGTACAACCATGATACATCACTAGCTTTAAAGTCCATGTAACTGCAAACATAAAAGAACAAACACCACAGTTCCTGTAAATAACACCACCTACAGCTGAACACACTGTCAGAATCAAAGCATAGGCACATCCATTCATTCCATATTTATTTATTTTTTGGGAAGATGCAAATTATGTCCAAGAGCCTGCCACGCTGGTGATACTACAGGCTATCTGGGACAAATGCTACAAAGGTTTACAGAGCACAGTAATTCAGCTTAAGATCAGGTCTTTCACAGGCGAGCGAGCTGGTCTTTTACCATTAAGCCCAAGGGCATAGGCTAGAGTAAGCATGCCAGGAAAGGCCAGTTACTCGAAAGAAACCCTGAGCCAACACAGTTCTGCAACCCATTTCAAAACAGACCAATGGCTGTAATGACTCAGGAGCCTGGTAGGTTGTACCACAACTTTGTAATGGCTAAACAGATGCACTACAGGTTTTAGAGTACTTAAGAAACAGACAGCACTCTTTAAAGGGGTGCTTACATTTAAATAATGATTTTAAAAACTATACAGTCTCTTACACACATTTATAAATACACATGACAGAATAAACTATGCAAAGCCAGATTACAACTCCAATGCTGAAAAAACTATTTAAAAACAAAAAAAAAAAACTGGCTGGAGGAAACCACAAACTGAACCAATGGCTCACCACTTCATTTAAATATTAAATGCAATATCCATGTAGCTTTTAAATATTAGTGACTAACTCAGCCGTAACAGTTGTGTGATTATCAGCCTGTAACAAATCACTGAAAGCTTTCTGTCCCCCCCCCATCCAAAATAAATTTGTGTATGTATTGGTTCTGTTGGGCGAGGTCAATGACCTTTTGGATTATTCCCCCCAGCATTGAACGAACAGAACTTTTCCCTTTTGAAGCTGTGGGAACGCTGGACCTGTCCCATTTCCATTCAGTAAGCTCACTGTGACAGTCCCAGAAACCATTGTGATAGAACGCTGTATCCTTAGTAACATGATACATGGCAAGAACTACTAAAGTGATGCCAAGCTTACTTTTAGAAGATACCTGGGTGTGCCGACACACACACACATACACACACACACACACACACACACACACACATTGACTGCCATCAGTCATCCATTCCCTATAAGCAGGGCTATAACTTATAGGATGCTTTGACCGTACGCAAAAGAGTAATGATAATAAAATGGGGTGTCATAGTGGGAGAGCTCACCTGCGCCACATCGAGGAGGTAAATCTGTAGGAAGAATCCCAAGGCACATCCTGTGATCTGATATGGAGCCCCTCCGACAGCATAGCAAAGCTTATTGCACACAGACAAGCCCCTCTTCTGGTCACCCTGTGTGTGTATGGGGGGGGGGGGGGGGGAAAAAAA
>JAODKL010000047.1:12559217-12576724 GCA_026780765.1 Petrocephalus schoutedeni
CGTATGAAAGCAATCCTCGCCCCCCCCCCCCAAAACACACACACACACACACACAAGCTGCCCGGTGATCCAAGCACTCCCAGCCCCCTATCAAAATTATGTTGACCGCTTTGCTCCCTCACCAGTAGCCTGCCCCCCTGTCCTGGGTGGTGGTGGCTCTGTTTCACCCCGCCCCCAAAGTATTACCGGCATTGCTGCACCCCTCGTCCCCGGGGCCCGCTCTGACTCTGCCCTCACGTTCATCACCTTCCTCCGCAACAGAGACGCAGAGCCCCTCATCTCCGTCAATCTGCTCTGCATTCAGGGAGCCGCATGCCGACTTTCCGCTGACTTCATCAGAAGCGCCCGCGCATCAGTGCGACTCGACACGATTTATTGCGGTTGACACTGTGTGAGGATTCCGTGTGAGAAAGTGTGAACGTGTGCCCGCCTCGCCAGCCTGGCGCTACATTGCACCGAACACATTATCTGCCCTAGGCATATTACTTCGTTTCATTGTATGTACATTATTTATTTGTCTTGATCAAAATGCATTTTAATCCTCCCCCCCCCAAAAAAAACACATTTTGCCAGGGACACGTTTGTCCGTGCACGGACAGGTTCACGAGCCCCGTTTGATAGTTTTGCACGACACCCGAAGTAAATTCCTTGTATGTAAAAGCACTTGGCAATAAATAAACGATTCTGATTCCGATTCCGGTTTATTCGTTTTTCCTCCCTGTTCGAGCTGGACGCTTTCCGCGCCCGGCCGGTTAGAGGAGGGGCAGTGCGGCCGTGTGCGGGACGTTTTAGGGGAAGCGGGCGGCTGCGAGGAGCGTGAGGACGACACGGCCGTTGGAAACACAGACTGTTTTGCCAGGAGGGGATCTGGCAAGATCCTGTGCCAAACGTGAGCATAATGCGTGTGTGTGTGTGTATCTCTCTTTCTGTGTGTTTGTATCCATGTGTCAGTGTGTGTATGTGTGTGTTTGTATCCGTGTGTCTAAGTGTATCTGTTTGTTTCCGTGTGTCTATATATGTGTGTGTGTGTGCATGCGTGTATTTGCCCGTGCGTGTCTATATTTGTCCATTGGGTGACATCCCGGCCCAGCAGGTGGACGCCGCAGAGGTGGATCGTTTACCTTCCAAATGAGCGGCACTTGTTAAATTCAAATTGGGGTGCGGGGAGCGCAGGACACCCGAGAGGGGCGGGCGGGCGGCGCGCCGGAGCCGGGGAAGCGCGCACGGCTCTGACTCACCTCTCCAGGTGCCCCTGGGCGGCAGGAAGCCTAAATGCCAGATTGTCAGGCAAATGATCTCCGACCGTTGGGCTGCGTTTGCTGCCCAGGCTGTCTCTCCCAGATAAAGGCTGCCCCTCCCCGATTAATGTGGGCTTCGTGCAAAGTGGTTTATCAATCGCGGTTTTTAGGGGGGTGATACGCCCCCTCCTGCATTTCCGCGGCATGGCCTGGCGCCCACGTGGGACGTCCGGAGATGTGTCGCTACTTTGTAACGGGTGTTCATCGTCCCTCTTTTATCCCGATCGCACGCTGGACGGGTGCCGGGGTGCGGAGGGGGGGGGGCGAACCTCAAAGCGGAGGCGTGTGACTCAGAGTTCGCCCTGGCGGTCGGTCTCCATTAAGACACAGCGCTGCCCTTTGTAATGCACGGAGACTTCAGGAAAGTGTCAGCGTGCGCTGTTACGGCGGCACCTATCTGCCGCTGCAGCCATCCCCGGCTGGTACCGAGATAAGAGCGAACCGTCCATCTCCTGGGTATCCTTGTCCTAATTCAGAGCAGCCCACGGCCCCCACCTCCCAGACCCTATTTAGTGGCAGACGGTTCCCAGATGTGCAGCAGGAAACTCTGCTTCCGTTAAAAATGTACTGATCCACTATCCGCTAGTGCGTGAAAGATTAAGGCGTCGAGTTTATCTTTTTATTAGGTTACAAGGTATATTGTTGTTCACATAATATAATTCGATTAATATGTCATATGCCCTTTCATGCACTCACTCGTTCGTTCGATCCTTCATTCATTTTTGAGGTCAGAACCTGTTATAAATTTTACGGCTTACACTCTTATTTCGTACCACCGGGGCAGAAATGAAAGTCATCAGAACGATACCCACAGAGCTTTGTGTTTAGTTAAGGACGTGAACTGCTATTCAATCATAAAACAACAGTGGACAGATATGAATTAAACTGAATCGAAGGACTTGAAACTTCCTTGAATAAAACGGACAAGAAAGTATCATTTGTATGCTTTTGTCGCCATCTTGTGGCATAATTAAGGAAAACGAATAAAACACTTGGCGAAGATACTTGGACGTTGCACGTTATGTTCTGTGTATCTGCGTTTGCATGCTCTCTCTTGTTCTGCCTGGGCTTTGTCTGGTTCTGCGGTTCCCTGCCCTTCTTTCCAGTCCAAAAACATCTGGCTGTTGTTTATAAATTTCCTGTAGTGTGTGCGCGTGTGTGTAGCAGGGGTTGGTATCTCGTCCTGGATGTCCCCTGCATCCTGGCTCATCACAACCCTGTACTGGATAAAAGTTTATGGGACCTGGGCGAATTTGTGTATGAGTCTGGGCGTGGTCATGTAAGCGCCGTCGTATGCCTTGTGCGCTTATTGCTTTCTGCAAGTAAACTTGCAGAAAAGGAAAGTGCCTTAAAAATGCTAGTTGTCAGGAAGGTAAATACGAAGTCAGTGCAGTGTACTTGGTGAGCTGTGCAGTTTGCTTTGCTGACGCCCATCCGTGTACTGTAAGCCAGCCGAAATGCTTAAATGCTTTTAGTTGTCCCTTTAGAGATCCTTTGTAATTCTGTCTGTAGTTGTGCAGCCAGCTGTACAAATGGAGGTATTTATGGAATGTCCTCTAAAAACGTTTTAGACCACCAGCCCCCCCCCCCCCCCATTCTTTTTTGTCTGTAATTTGTTGGAATTTCTCAGGTATTAAGAGATTAGAAGAGGAGCCGAAAGGCCACATTATTAGTGTCACTATTTCTAGTGTAAACCCAGGTTATGGGTTTTTTTGGTAAAGGGGCTTTCTGTATGCAGCCAAGTGCAGTTTGTGTTGTGCTTAAAGAAAAGCGGCTTCGAAAAACTTTAGTTTTTGACCAGCCCAGGCTGTTCTTTCTGTCAGTACCACGGACAGCAGTACCACTGAACAAGGTTCTGTCCAGCAATTCAAAGCTGTGGCCCAAAACTGCAGCGCTGGAGTTTAACTATTATTTTTTTTTATCCTGTAGGTTCCGCTGTTCACAGAGACACACTTCTGCCACATTTTGAACATTCCAGAATATTTCATTTATGTGTCCATTAATTAGCCGACAACCAGGATTATCCAGAGGAAGTTCCACATTCATTGATTTAGAAGTGCACCTTCCTTATAGTGTATACTCGATAGACAGTAATAGTGTGCGGCCTGTTGTACCTGGAAAAAAAACAGTGGAATGCATCTGCCATGTAATGTTTGCTAGCTCGTTATGGGTATTGCAGTAAAATCTGCACATGTATTGAAAACTTTTGAATCAAAATGACACAACCTGAGGTTCAATGTAATAAATGACAAGTTTATTGTTGCACAAAATGTACAAAATAACAAGCAAATGGACACTCTCTTCTCTGTTCGTTCGTCAATATGAAGTTATAAATCCAAAGCCTATGACTACGGCAAGTCCAAACGTCCAAGCCAAACGCATGGGAGAGACAACACATACCCAATCCAGATTCACTGAACAATAAAAGTGAATAAAAACACTGTATTTACACATCAGAACTTACAACATGCCATCTATATATTTATACAGCATATGCATGTATACATACCTGTATTGAAAATATATGTTATAAGATCAAATTAAGTTAAACTTTCTAAGGGCTATGAACATCCACAGTACAGAAATGCTTGTCTCCTTTGAATTTATTAATATCATCATAATTTGATTTCCATGTGGATTTATCTTTGTTGCTTGCCTCATACTAAAAGGTAGACTCTTTAGTAGATCATAAGCACACTATTTCCATAACCAATCCAGTTTACTTACATGTCTGGCATCCATAACCAATCCAGTTTACATACACGTCTGGCATAGGGCGCCTCTGCTCCCCCATCTCCGCTTTACAACGCTGCCCCTACTGGTGGGTGTTAAGCTGTGCCCTGCTCTCCATCTGTCCCAGAATGGGGAGGACATTGCTAAGCTACTCCACGTCCCCCTGTTGCCTCCAAAATGCATTTGATTTTTAAAGATGGCCCCTGGCGATCCGAATGCCCTGAAATGTCATATGAATGATTCCAGCATTTCAGGCTGAACTATGATTACTTTGGCACAGCTGGTGGCCTGATTTAGCTGATGATGTCATTAATGTTGGTGCAATGACGGGTAGCCATCGCAGCTGGGAATGTGGGCCAGCAGGTGGCATAGTGGTAAGCAAGATGTGCATTTGGGGGGAGGGGAGTTGTGGGTTTGAACCCCGGGAAATGTAACTGCAGCCACGTGAACAGCTTCTACACACATCCTAATGGGGAAATGTGTGGCACGCCCATCAGCTGCAGGGGGGGTGGGGGGCATGAAATAGAACCATCTGAGATGACAGGACATGATCAACATGGGTGTGATTCCAGGGCGATGGAATCCAGTGAAATGCCCTCCCCATGACCTCCTGATGACCTATGACCCACCCACACGCCCACGATCTCTGCCCTGACATGTGTTCAGAAGACTTCGTTTAGCCTTAAGTGTAGTAGCACCGTTGGAAGTTCCTCTTCAAGAAGTTTAAGGAGGGAGTGCAGGCCCGAACACGTAAGGTGCGGGGTGACAATTGGCTGACATTCGGGTTTCCTTCCGCTCCCTGTGTCCATGCTCTCTGTCCCAATCACAAGCTGGCTTTTTGTTTGGTAAAGGCCTTAAGGAGATTATTACTGCCGTAAACATGTTTTTTGCACAAGAAAATGGAAAGAAAAAACCAGAGCACTTAACCGGAATTGTATTCAAACTCCATATAAGATCATTAATCAAGTTTAAAGTGTGCTTTTATCATACAAACAGCAGTTGATAGTAGTCCACTGGATTAGGTTGTTTTTTTTTGTTTTGCAATACCCAGAAAATAGTTTCTTGTGTCTAACATTGTCTAACAATGTCATAACACAGGCTTTCATTTACAAAACGCAAAATCTGATATATATATATATTTGACTGTCCTGTCCTGTCTGCATCGATCTGAAAAATCAGCTGGAGAGACTGTGGCCCTACTGGAGTTCTGTCTTCTGTACCAAGTAAGGAAAGGGCACCAGCCAATCGGCATGAAGCACTACCAATGTCCGCTGAGGATTATGGATAAGATGAGGCCGTGATATCAAATCAAATGAAATCAGAATGCAGGTAAGTAGGATTTGACTGTACACTTCATGTCTTGCCTTTTTCACCGTTACAGTGAAACCATAGTGATGGCATTGTTTTCTTTACGAGTGCAAAAATACTTTTCTTAAATTGGAATATGGACTTTCGTTTTCCATTTCTTAACCTTAAAATTTCTAATATAATTTCTTTTCTTTTGTCCTATTTATGTCATACATTGTGTTTTTTATGTTTTCACTTTAATATATATCTCTATTTTCCTTTTTTTGTTTATTTTTTTTTACAAAATGAGAGACATGGTGATGAGCAGTTGACAATATATATATATATATATTTTTTTTTTATCATTTTCTTTCCTTCCAAGTTATTGACACAGAAATGGTTCTGCATGTCGTTCATGTAAACTAACGGGCCTCAGAGTTTGGGTCCCCCGTAACTCCTGCCCAACCCCCCTCTATGCCTCCGCAGTCTCCCCTCTTTCTCTCTCTTGCCATCAATCCCGAGCTTGCTCCCCTCCCTCTCCCCCCCACTCATTGCAGCATGGCCCTGATTTGTTTGGAGGTGCTGTCGTCATTAAGGTGCCGTGTTGTATACCTGCGGGACAGGATATCAACGTTAGCCTCTCACTTCTTCATTTTTTTTTTATTGATTTTTTTTTGTATGACATTAAATGACAGTCCAGCCCTGGGTGTGCCCCCCCTGCCCCCCCCTCACCTCAAAGCATTTAGAAGCCCTTCCACACTGTTGGAGTCTTGCTCTTTCAACACCTTGATGCAGCCTTTCATCTATGGGGGTTAACAAAGGTGCTTTACAGGAAAGGTCACCCACCTGTCAACCTAAGCCCACCCATGACCTCCCTGACGATCAGACCCCCCTGCACCCATACAAACACAGACTGCCCATGGCCCCTTGTCAAGACCAAACCTCATTCTGTTTCTTTAGCTGACTAACAGCTAAACTTCTTAATGATATTAAGCTGTTATTATCTTGTGTGATATGTTTAATTTGCTGTATGAGCACATGAGTCTGCAAAACAGGCCCATTAATTGTTCAGCAACACTTTATATGTAGAGCAGAGGATAATTATTCAGTTTTCCAATTAGTGAAAACTGGTCCTTTGGGATGCACAGTACTGCAAGCAGTGGTACTGATCCGTGTATGCAATGGGAGCACGTTTTCCACCTAACCTCAATTCTGGTTCTTTAATGGGCTTAGGGATGGGGGTTATGGTTGCAGGATTTTTGCATGGAACATGCAAGCAGGTTCTTACATCAATCTTGGAGGTCTTGGCAAAGGCACCCACTGGGTGGACGTGGTCGTAGAGAATGATGACGCCCACCATGACCCGCATGCAGAAGAGCATGGTGTCCGTGTTGGTAAAACGGCAGCGATACTCCCTACAGACAGACAGACAGACAGAAAAGCAAGGGTGGTCAGTAGTGATGGACAAAATAACACTTCATGAACCATTTGCTGTATTTTTTTGTCCCCACTAGATGGTGCTCTCTGTTCAAAAAAGGGCACAAAGCAGCCCCAAAGTAGCATTTGGTGCGGTCAGAAAATACAGAAAACCATTCATGGGGAGTCATTTTGTCCATCACTAGTGGTCAGCCTAGAAAGGGTGGCTTAGCCAGGCCAGAAGCTGCTGTGCCAGACGGCTCTAATCCTCTTTCCTGAAATGTGCTTGGACACATTTGACAATATATTGTGTAGACAACGGCCGTCTCTGCATGTGCAGGTCATGGATATTTACCTTGTTCAGATATGAACAGAAGTTCACGTTGACTCAGTGGTGATAAGTGCATTAGCATTTCAGAACTGAGGGTACCTTGCCAGTGATTGTACAGCTTTGGATTGGACAGCTTTTTTCAGAGCTTAGACTTAGGAAGCTCTTTGATTATCTGACAGTGGGGGGTGGCGGGGTTCGGAAGTCATTGCATTTCATTCAGGGACTCACGGTGTCTCCAGCATGACTCGGCACACGCAGGCCATGGTGCTCAAGCAGTCCGTTGTGTCTTCGATCGGCAGCGTTTTGTTCTGAAATGAGTTCAGTACCATTCATGACCACCAGAAGGAGACAAAACACATTTAAAAAAAAAAACACAAGAATGTAAATAAATTGCCTACAATAACAGCATTTGAAGCTATTTTGGGTAAATCTCGCACAACGCACATGTAATGTGCTGTCCTACTGTCCTGCTTCAGAAAGTGCAAATGGACAACAAAAGGGAACCTTTGATCCCCTTGCTGGTTCAGCACCATTGATTCTGAGAAAATTATACATTCTTTTCATCTGCATATGCTTTATCCATTCACTTGCTATATTATCCTTAGATCCGTAAAGTAACATTGAAGGAGAAGCTCAGCTGGACCTTGCTAAGTCACAGTCCAATGGGAACAAACTGGGCGGAGCTGTTTTCACAATGTGCTACCAGCCCCGCCGATGTCCGCTGGGCATCTAACTCTCGTTCTGGTGGCTGTTTCATTATCGCCAAATCAAAGATTTGAAAAACAAAGGGCCACACCTTCTAGATGAACACATGACGTTCTGTGTGGCTGCAAGTTGCAAAGTTGAGGAGCTGCAAGCAAATTGCTTAAGTTAAATCTGATTTTTGGTAAAACAGTCACTGAAGACTAAGCGCTTGAGCAATAATACTAATGTTGAGGATATTGCTTGTCAGCTCAGTCCTCACGGTTGCTAGGGTAGAAGCTGGGCTCCGCTTGGTTGCCATGGTATTCGCAGCCCTCACCGCAAGGTTTTTTTTTTTTTGCACGGGTGGCAGGGGAAAGGCGAATGTAGGCCGACTCTGGCGAGAGCTCACCTCTGACACAAATTTGGTGGTGGCATTGCTGAGCGTCTTCAGCATGGGCGTGGCCTCCGCATAGAACAGTGACATCCGATTGGCCATCTCGTTGTTCACCTCATTTTCAGCATCCAGCTGAGTCAGGGAGGACAGATATCTCAAGGTTAGGGGAGAGGTGTGTGTGTGTGTTTGTGTGTGGGCTCTGAATAATTGTCATTTTGTGCCAGTTTGCCTTTAGATTCTGTCAACCGGGGGTACGTTTCCCAACAGCTCTCATTAGTTATTGTTGTTAGCTACTCAGCTTTTGGGAAATGTGCCCTGGATTTGGAACGTGGCGCAGATAGTCGTACCTGCTGATTGTTTAACCGATTCCTGCTGATGGTCCTCCTATAATAGCTGAAATCATTTTGAATGGCTGGGTTGGTCATCTGCAAGGAGGAACAAAAGAGGCTTTGGTTTAGTGAGCCAAGCGTGGAAGGATGGATGGATGGATGGATGGGTGGATGGCTGGATGGGTTGGAGGTCAGGGGTGATTCATGGTTCGGGCACTGGAAGGAAAAGCTCCTGTGCCAGTGTTTTCAGGCCAGACTGAGGCTTCTTCACTCTTTTAAGCAAAGTCATCTCTCAAAGGCTT
This sequence comes from Petrocephalus schoutedeni, assembly GCA_026780765.1. Classification (NCBI taxonomy): domain Eukaryota; kingdom Metazoa; phylum Chordata; class Actinopteri; order Osteoglossiformes; family Mormyridae; genus Petrocephalus; species Petrocephalus schoutedeni. Next base: position 12,567,992 of record JAODKL010000047.1, read on the forward strand.
CTGTACCCTGAGGTCACAGGGCTGAAAATGAAGCTCGCCCACTTGTCTAAGGTGAGTAATTTAGACAAAGGGTGCATACAAAAGCCTGAAAAGCAGCCCACTGGCTAGTAAAAAAAAAATTGCTTGTCAGATTGCATTATTTACTGAACTAGCACCGTTGGCTAGCAGCAAAAAATTCTTCAGTTTCACCCTTGGTATGTGGTATGTGGGTGTCCTGTTAAAATGGCACAAAACGCCCCAGAAAGCGAGCTGGCACCTTGATTCTGAGGCACATGTTGGGTTCTGGCCGGTTTCAGATGGGTCGGCAGGATTTGGGCGACACTGTGCTAGTGGAATACCAAGGTGGGACCAGATGGGATCGGATTTGACACCAAATGCTATATGCTGTACCTTGAAATTAACATGTTAAAAATGCTAACAGATAGCAACGGTGAACCCAGCAAGGGCCCAGCGTTGCAGGCGTGTGCAGAAGGGCGGGGCTGCCTGAGCACATGTTGTTTTGCCAGAACTAATTAATGAGACCTTGCGCATGAGCTTTAAAGGTACTGAGTACCCCATTTTAACCACCGCACACCTGCCCCACAAAAAGTCTCTGAACAGCCCTGCCAGACTATAACAATCCACGTACCACTTCCATCCGTTGGTACCATTCTGTTGTTCTGTTATGGCTGTAACTAACCCATGTTAGCCCTCTGAGTCTCCTAGGTAAGTGATTGGACTTCTCAGATTTTGAAGTATTCAAATTGATTTTCATACAGAAACCCCAAATGGATCCCGGACTGGATAGCTGAGCGACAGCAGGCCTGCTAAATGCCTGCTAAAAGAGGCCTGCCTGCTAAAATAGGCCTGCCTGCTAAATGCCTGCTAAAAGAGGCCTGCTAAAAGCCGGCCCTGTAAATACCCCCCCCCCAGTCTCACCTTCAGCTCGTCGAAGCTGAGTGTGAAGTGGAGGATCTCGGCGAACTGCTTGGCCAGCGCCTGCTCCCGCTCCAGGTGCTGCATGGGGGCGTACGGCGGGCTCGTCAGCGCCTCCAGCAGGCTGCGCAGCGCGTTCTCTGCAATGTACAAACACATGTGGAGAAAACAAGAAACACGAGCCTCATTCGCTCCATCCTGGCCTGTATCTTTGCACGAGCCTCCTACCATAAACCAGTACAACCCCTGAAATGCGGGTCATAATATCCATCCATCCATCCATACATACACATCATTACATGTTATAACGGTAAAAAGCTACTCTAAATACTGCACAGCTCTGCTGCCTTGTAATAAATTCTGGCTTCCCTGTGTTTCAAATTTCCCTTTCATATCCTCTAGAAAGTGATTTGTGACGAACAGCTTGTGAGAATCTATTAGAAATGATGAATCGTCCCTAAGTAGCTCTTTGGGCTGCCGGTTCTCTGTTTCTCCTACACAAAGTCCAAATAAAAAGCCCGAATGACAGTACTTTATTTCGGATCGTCCGCACCGTATCAAAAGGCTCCAGGCTGCTGGTTCTTTGTGGATTCGAGCCGCTGATTTGCACACAGCAGTAGAGGAATGCGGTGTAAAACCAGGGGCATCTCCCCAATACCTCGCGTGTATCCTGGTGGTAAGATCCGATACGGCTCTGACAGCCCATGGGGGCCTGGCACTGCACACGCTGCAGTATATTTTTTGCACTGCCCATGTATTTGAGAAGGTACAGCAATACGAGGCGCATCGACTCAACGGGAGGTGGGGTCAGCTTTTGTTTCCTTCGGCACCTACATCCTGGCCTTATAGGGTCTATGAAAGTTCAGAGGGCTGCGACAGCAGATCGGCCCACGTACGGTTAGCAGAGCACTCAGACGCACCCACCATCACGGCCCCTTTTAGCTGCCCCCGAGGACAGGATGTGCGTGGGCGGCTCCATCCACCGCCACGGATGTATAATTTACAAAAGTAAAAATGACATAAAAGACTCAAGTCTACAGGCCCGGGAGAGTGGACAGAGGTTTTCGTCTTTGTCAATTCACCAGTAAGTTCTTTCTTTTCTTTTCTTTTCTTCAAGTCCTTTCATAATTAAGGTATATTACCGTCCACTCTCAGGCTACAGGTGCTTCCATCATTACGCTCTCTAGTTGCTTAGCAGATGCACTGACCCAAAGTTACCAATTTAAACTAGTGGGTGTTAGTGATGTAATATTGGTTAAGTATCTCATCTGGTCCCAGTGCCTGTTACTTCCGGCCGCTGTCCTGTGAGGTGTTCACAAGCCACATTCCCACGCTGAGTCGAGATGTGATGTTATTAATATAGGTTAGGCCTCCAGGGAAACCATCCCATCCCCTCATAAAACATGCAGGATTGGTTCTATAAATAAAGTATTTATATATTCAGTGGCCTTTAGGGTGACTCATAGGCCGGGGGCATGTGTTTGTGCGCAACCCAGGGGCTATTCTAAGATGCTTTTTAGGTAGGGGGGAGCTTAGGAGGACCTATAATTCATAAGGAGGGGCCAACCTTATCGTTAACCAATGATGTGTTTCGAATCGCTGAGTACCAGAGGTGGGAGCCCTTTGGCGGCCAATCAGCTTTCACCTGGGGCCACTGCCTCTGAGGCCACGCCCCCTGGCACAGAGAGCAGCTCCCGCAGGCACAGTGTGCTGCGGAGGGAGGTCGCCTGTTGTTTACTGTTGAGTCATAAGATGTAGTGGCACAACGGTCGCAAAAATGGGCACAGGAGAAACACCTGACCCCCTGTCAGCAGCCCTCCCGCCCCCAAGAGAGCCTTGACTATCCTGTGGCTTAGACTGCTTTTAATCAAAAACTATGCTGCCCCCAGGGCTTAACATACCCAGTCTGAGGGAGAATTCGTAGAAGCGCTTCAGCTTGGCCACCAGGGGGCACACTGCATTCCAGGCCTTTTCCTGCAGTTGCAGGTCACTTGGGTTCTGAATGGCCTAGAAAATGACACAGGGCTTGAGCAGGGAAAACACACTGCGATGAATTCAGCATTAATATGTTCCTGAGCTGCGTGGTTCCAAAATACTTCAACGCCACATTTCTAGTTCCCCCGATGCTTCTGATTTACATGCGAACATCCTGGGTATTTGATTTTCTTTTTGTTTGATCTCTAAGGTCAGTTAAATGGGAAGATAACAACATGAATATCTCTTGATTTTGAAAATGAGAAGTTAGGGGGAATAATCTGTGATTTTATTTCTGCAGTTACCCACTTTGTATACGGGCGTCTTTCTCTGACCTTGTATGGAGGTGACAACTTGCCTGCATTTACATATGTAGCAGGTGCTTTTAATCCAAAGTGACATTCAAATCATAGTGTCAGAGAACAGCTAATATCCCTAAAACATTAAGGGGTAAGAAGGGCCTTGCTCATGGGCCCAGCAGTGATGCGATTAGTTTGCTGGGATTTGAACCCATGGCGTTCTGGACGTGGGCACGGACCCTAAATCAGCTGTGCTGTACAGCACCCCATAGCATATAAATCGTATGTAGAATGAGACTTTTGCGAGGTAGCGTCTTGCCCCTGGGGAGGCATGTTGGGTGTAGCTGTGTTGGGTGGGGGGGGGGGTGGGCTCACCTCTCGTATCTCCTGGCCCGCCCCATTATAGGACTGCAGCTCTGCCAGGATGCCGTGGGCCTCCTCGAGCACGGCGCTGACCTGGTTCCACACTGCCGTCTCCGCCTCTGTGGGTTGGGCATCTGGACGGGGGCGTGGTTAAAGAGAGGTGAGGGACGGTCAGCATAGGCGCGTCTTTTCTGAGTAACCTGCACTAGAATTCAGGTCACGGGCCATGCGTCCTGTATGCGTGGATGAGAGTGTGCGTGTGTGTGGTGGGGGGCGGCTTGAGAGCAGCACCAGGGGTTGGTCATGTGACGGTGATGTCATCTATATGCAAATATGCCCGAATTATCTCTTTATTTTCATCTATTATGTAACAAAAGCATGTGTGTCTACAGGGAGGAGGTTGTTAATTATACTGGCACAATGCAGTTAGCGCTGAAAGCTAATGATGTAACTTATTGGACGGAATGGAAGTCCCTGCTGGATCCAGGCTAGATTTACCAGGAGCACTCCGATTACTCTTAATGGGTTAAACGTCACTCCGAGCGAGGACAGGGACGTCGCTGAAGGGGACGGTATAATCAAAATGATAATGACATGCGTGATAAAGACCAGGGGGAAGGCCCCCTGTGGCTTTGTCCATATCAATGTTAATTTCTACTGCTCAGACTCAGAATCTCCGGATCCATCTCTCCCTCTCTCGCTCTCTCTGTCTCTCTCTCTGTCTCTCGCCCCCTGACAGCCTGGTGATGATCTGCTGGCTGTCCTGCTTGTGTGTGTGTGTGTGTGACTATATGATGGTGTGGTTTTAGGAATGCATTCCTGCCTCAAGAATATAAGGATGTCAGCTTCAACCTGCTATATACTTCACAATGAAGCCATGTTATCCCAACCCCTGCCCCCCCCAATCACACTTGTAAGGTTTCATGAACAGAATTGGGCTTCAGGGCACAGCCAGGGGCATATATGGGGGACAGGGCCCCAGCTAAATGCTGATTGGCCATAGGAGCGTGCTCTCCCTTGGCACTCACTGATTCAAAGCACATCATTGGCTAATGATATGGTTGGTCCTTGTGTATGAATTTTGGCCCCACCTTAAAAAGGCCTGGGCTGAGGACAGTGGTAAAGCCCTGGTCCTTCACTTTTGTACATGATAATCCCACAGGAGAAGCACCCCCTAGCAGCTTAAAGGTGTAACTCTGGCTGAGACCGCAGCAGATAAATAGCTCCACCCTGCATCGGTGGACTGGAGTATCAGTGCCAAAGACCAGCAGTGCCCAATTCTGTTCATTTGTGCTAGCGGGCTCCATGACAGATTAACCTCATTTTCACAAACAAGTTCTCTCATCCTGGCCTCGGAGACAGGAGGCCAGGGTGACACACTGGCCTGGTAGGGGTTGCTGAGGCCTGGTCTCAGAAGATCGCTGCCAGCCATCGGCAAATTCTCTGCTTGTTCTTCCCCAGTTTCCCCCAAGCGCTGGGGTGGGGGTTGCTATGTGCCTTTACACTTCACACCCCTACTAGCTCAGCCCTTTCCTTCTCCTCCCAACAAGTAGCATCCAGGCACATGAGTTTCCTATAGAGGGCGCTATTGTGAAGATCAGCCAAAATAGACTGTGGCTAGCTTAAACTATGCCTGAGGTCATGCTCAGGAGTTTCATGATATTATTTGAGGGGGTATATAAACTATGGATTTGCAGATCTTCCAAACCAAACCTGAACACCCCTGATTGTTAAAAGCCCACCCAGGACTGGGGAAGTTGAGTCCTCCAAGCCTACAGTGATTGTGAGTCCCTTCATCTCATGTACAAGCTGTCAGTCTTCTGCTAAGCTAAGCTAGCTGTAGATTTTACATAACTGAGGCTTCGGAGGACAGGGATTTGCCCACTCCTGGGCGGGTCTAAACGACAGCAGAAGAAGAGAAGGTCCTAGTTAAGAAGCGGAGATGCTGGAAGAGGAGAGGTTCACACAAGAGGAAAGAAAGATTAGTTAAGGGTTAAGCACAACCCGGCTGTAGTTGAAGATCGAAAGGTTATTCGGAAAACAAAAGCGTCTATGTTAACCAGTTTGAGAGACAGGAGAAAAAAAAGGCTTGTGATGGAGAGAGGAGTCAGAAGATGGAAGGCAACACAGCAGGGATTATAATTCCCATCTGCACCAGCCCATAGAAGAGGAGCAGATCTAAAGGAGAGTGTAAGGTCAGGAAGAAAGGGTCCAACTGGAACCTTTTCATCAGGGCTGTACGTGTGAGTTTCAAATGTTAGAACAAAGTCTGTCTCCTTCATGGTGTTTCTTTGTGCACTAAGCCAGTGTTTCCAAATCCGGGCCCCACGTTATTGCTAGGAGTTGGAAGGGAGCAAAAATGTGCCCTGTCTAGCAGGGAACTGGAAGGGAGCAAAAATGTGCATTGTCTGTGGGTCCCCGAGGACCATGCTGGAAAACACTGCACTTGCATCTTGCTTTTATATATGGGGGGGGGGGGGGGGGGGGGGGGGGGAGGGGGTGGTAGGGTGTGGTATCTGTTTGAAGAAACTTAAAATGCAAAGATTTATTGGATTTCTAGACACAGACCAGCGTGTGTGTCTGTGTGTGTGTTTCATCATGTTTGGCCACTTTGAGTGAAAATTATTTTAGATTTAATTCAATGTGTTATTGTGTATTTTTTTTGGTGGGGGTGCATATGTGCTGCCTTAAGCCCCTAGTGCACAGAGGAAAAAAATCAAGTAACCGGATGGGTAGAAGGATGAGGAGAGGAGAAATGGAGAGGTGCGCCGAAGGATAAGAAATCAGTGGTCTCACGTTCAAAGTCAAGGAAAACTATTTGGCCATGCTCGAGGTCTGTGCAGGCCAAAACCTTCAGGAGATTCCCCATGTGTCCCCTGGAACAGAGAGAGGGAGATGCATGTGGGTGATGGGGGGGAAGCCGTGTGTGCACGGGGTCAGGGAGCACGCCTGGGCGGCAGGCCGGGGTGTGCGATGGTGATACTTGAGGGGGCGGGGCCTAGGCTGGGGTGGGGCCTAGGCGGGGGCGTGGCTTGCTCTGAGCGTTGTCGGCATGGCGACACAAACGCACAGACACTCTCCTGTTCTTGCCCTCTCCATCTCTTTCTTTATTACTCCAGTTTTCCCCAGTGCAGCCTTTAGATAAGGAGAGGATATTGGTCACTGGGAATGCTGGGAAATTCAGAAAAGGCCTGATGGGAATGGAAAATGATGGGGAACTGGGGAGCTAGCTACTGGAGGGTCTGGGGTCACGGTCCTTATCCAGCTTTTGAAGCAGGGAGCAGCTGCAATGATCGGGAAAGAGATTGGAGAGTGTCTGATGAAACCCTAACCACCCCCATCATCCCCCCCCCCCAGTCACCCACACCTCCGTGCGCCCCGCAGTCCGGCTCACACGTGCACACACACACGTACACTCACGGCAGCGCTCACTTACTTTCAAAGTCCAGGAAAAAATGTGGACAGTTTTCTAAATCCTTCCCAAGGACCTTAATGAGATTCCCCATGACCGGCAGACCTGAACAGGGGAGACAACAACAGACACATACAGTGCGGAGGAGAGCGCACCTCCTGGTCTCACCCCAAGCCTCTCCAATCTTCTCTCTACCTATCACTCGACTTGTGACATTCATACTGAACATCTTCCCAGCGTGTTGAGTGGATGTTTTGGGGCAGTGTGTTTGGTTGGAGCAGAGGATCGGGGGGAGGGTTTAATTTAATGTTTTTTGTTTTAATTGTGCCTCCTTCCTGTGACTAATCAGCTTAGCACTTTGACTCATCCGTGTGCCTACAGAGGCCCCGGGATGGCATCGTCACGGCGCCGTCATCCACGGTCTCTCTCTCCTGCTGTGGCTGCTGTCTGGACAGACCGGTGACACTTAGGACTCCTGCTGCTTCACCTCCTGGGCTCCACGCGACATTTTAATTACTGGGACAGGGCGCCGGGCTTAGCGGGTGTGACATCATCGCCTCCTTTCACCTAATTCACTTAGCCTGGGGCCTTCAGCCTCGGGGAGCCAATCAGGCGGCTTGCTTGGTGATTATGACAGTCGACATTGTCGAGGATGTCTGCTCCATCCGTCCGCTTCAGACTGGGGCTTCCTCAGTCGGTTGAGGTTGCTGCCGTGTCATCACAGGGGGAAGACTCCCATGTGATTCCAATAGAGCAAGGCCGTCACTCCCAGAAGTTTCCATACTTTTCTTGGTCAGTTAATCAGGGCATCTTCTCTCTGCTCGGGGTTCCCTCCGTGCCGCTTTGTCTGACATACGACCCGGTTCCGGCTGGTCGTAAGACGCCCTCCCCTTTACATGGCAGTGGTGAACAGAAAATATTGACAAGCTCATCACTTTTCGAGAAACGGACCTCATTTGTCTTTTTTGCCCACACTAAGCAGCTGAAGAAGCAAAGGTCAGTAATCTATAGACACATGAACTGGCTGTGGAATCAGGGCACTAGAGTAGAATCTCTGCACCTTTCCAGCGTCTTCCTGTCCCAACGTCATGTTAGTGAGCGTTTGTGTGAGGGCCCTGCTCAAAAAAACCACGTGGACCAGCTTAAACTGGTTGACGAATTTATGATACTTGACCAAATTAAGGTATGCATTTACATGGTGGGTTGATGGTTAGCTGGTCATACTAACTGATTTAGTTGCTCATGCCAGTATGACCAGCTTGATAGGCTGGCCACACCAGCATGACCAACTGGTGACTCAAAGAGCATCAAAGACCCATCAAAGAGCAACGAGCTGAAACCATCTAAGACCACCATAGACCAGCTAAAACCAGCTACCAGCACATCCTGGTTTTTAGCTGTTTTTTTCAGCAAGGCTGGAGGAGTCTTGAGTCATAGAGTGCAATAGCGATTTGATGTGGTAGGAGATCTGTGAAGATGTTAGACAGTGTGCTAAGCAGGGAACTGCCTGCCCACTGCTCACTGTCACAGTTTTCCGGGCTATGAAGGAGTCCAGGATCAGGTGGAAGAGAGTTAAGATGATGTGTCAACTGCAGACCGAACAAAAACGACCAGGGCGTGTTCCACAAAGCAGGATCTTCATTAGCCAGATTAGTTACGCTAAATGTAAGGATTTTCCAATAGGAATGTCACTTACCTGTCTTTCTATTGGCTTAAGTTATCCAGCTAACGAGGAAATCTTGTTTTGTGGAACCCCCATCCAACCCCACC
>JAODKL010000047.1:12590475-12601634 GCA_026780765.1 Petrocephalus schoutedeni
AATAGATGTCTCAGCTAAGCCCCACCATGCCGCCCAAGCCGGCTGACATCTCCTTCAGTCTGCCTGAAGGGAAAGATGAATGAAAAGAGAGAGAGAGCGAGCGAGCGAGCGAAGAGGTGGCACCAAGGACAGCGCACTCACCGGCCAGAAGGGCGGCGACGGGAACACGGTGTCCTGCTCCTCCTGCGTTCGCACCGGCAGGCGACCGACGGCTAGGACGGCTCCTCCTCCTCCCAAAGACGACGGGCGCTTGCTGGGAGTGCTCCTGGAGCGGGCTGCTATCCGAGTGACCCCCCCCAGCAATCAAACACGGCTCCCAGCTCTGCACCTGCTTCAGCCTCGCACTGCGGTCTCACCCGGAGGACCCTCTGTGTCAGCGGCTGCCTGGCTGCTGCTGTCTTCTCCCTCTCGCTCTCTCGCTCGCTCTCTCTCCCTCGCTCTCGCTTGCTCCCTCTCTCTCTCTCTCTCTTTCTCTCTCTCTCTCTCTCTCTCTCTCTCTCGACGTGTATCTGCTTAAGCCGGTCCTGCCTAGCAGCTGCTCTTCAGTGTGAAACAGAATGCCGGCTCACCCTCCCTTACTCTCTCTTTTTCTCTGCCTCCCCCCCCCCCCTTTTACAAAAACCCCCACCAAAACCCCTAACCCCATTTACCCACCCTCTCCTTGAATAACAACTGACATTTCCAATAAGCTCACTGGTTTAGTGGGGGGGGGGGTTACCCTGTTACCTCTTGCCAGCCCCTACCCCCATAACGGTTTCACTGGTGCTGGATAAGCATGTGTTTGGGGGGTGGGGGGTTCCATTTGTAGCATGTGGTTAACAGAACCCTAATGGTTCTGCCTTGCTTGTGGACCGGTGTGTGATGTCACCTATACTAGGACCCATTTCCAGCATGTACTGTCCCCGCTTGGCTCTAATCCTGGCTGTACTGTGAGAGAATCCTGGTGTTGTTGGGGTAGGGGGGGTGTTTATGGGGGAGACCCTCCCATTTGAGAGGTGTTCAGGGGGGTTAGGCTAATAAGTGCAGACTTTCCCAGGAGGTACATGCTGGATTTAATCTACCTGAGCATGACTCCCGATGGAATGGCTTGGGTCGTCAGGAGCGTGGCCCTATCCCTGTGAGGTCCGTCTGAAATGTCACCGCCTTCCTGTTGCACGCCTAGCCACATTTCTTTCTAAACGCTCCACGTCTTATTACTTTAAATTGCAAGTGTGCTGAGCTTGCTCCTTGAGGTGTCACTCATCAACCGGGGCGGGGGGGGGGTAACGCTGTGTGCCCTGTGGTGTCTGCTGTGTAGCTAAATGTTTCATTTATCTGGCAGGTGCTTTTTTTCCAAAGCGACTCAACAATGATGAGGGAGGGATGGGCCTTGCTCAGGGCGCCCAACAGTGATATCACTCTACCAACTGTGGGACTTTCAGACACATCGGAACCCGCAGGACGAGGGGGGGGGGGGGGTGGCCCACATGAAGGTCCATGCAGCACCCGTTACTCCCGCAGAGGAGACCGAATGATTATTCGTTATTATTTGCATCAAAGTAAGAGAAGCATGATGCACTTTTAGGCTAAGCAGCTGCAGGATCTTTAGCAGACGTGCTGCAGGCGATAGAAACCGCCGATGTGCGCCACGCTGCAGCACGGCCTGCCTCCCCATTTATAAATACCAGATGCTTCGCACCTGCACCGTTTTAGACGCACGTTTCCTGAATGAGCCGCAGAGCATCAGTTGCTAAGAATAATACTAATAAAAAGGCTTCCTGTAGGGGCTCGCATGACCAGAGCTGTCATCAGACCCATGGACCAGCCTTGCCTCATTCAGCCACATCCAGCGAGTTGGCCTTCCAGGCCCTTCAGTCACCTTGAAGATTACGCCGCGCCGTAATTTAAAACGGTCAAGATTCATTGTTGTAATAGAGAAGGACACTGAGAGATTGGACTACGTGTACAGTCATGCACTGGGCAGTTGGGTCTTAGCAGGCAGAAGTAGCCGATCACAGATGAGGGGATGCAGCGCATTCGTTGCACGCGGCTCTTGACAGAGCAGGCGGTTGCCAGGCAACCGGTGGCCACCAGAGGGAAGTGGGACTTCCACATTTCCTTGGTGTTTTGGTTTGTTAGGGCTTTGTGAAATTGAGGATGTGTGAAAATGCTGGTATTTTTTTTCTAAGCATGCCCCTATTTCAGCTGTCCCATTGTATGGTAGGGAATCAATGATCAATAATATGATACATGACTGACTCACTACTATAGGATAAGATTTATACTTAATTTATATAAAAGATTTTCCCCCTGGGATCAATTGAGTATAGCGTATATCAGCCAAAATGGCCTCTCTGTTTTTAGGGAATTGTAAGTCAAACAGCACCTTCATCAAAACGTTAATCAATGACATTACTTCAGTACAGAACTGTGTCTTTTTGTATTTTGTGTTAGCGAGACCGATCAGGTACCGGCCAATCCACACGAAGTAGGACATTCAAAATATTCCAGGACCAGAAGTGGCTATTTTTTCTACCTGCTGTTTTCTACCTGGGTCAATGCATATCTTAAGCATGAAGACAAGGCACCTGAAGAGTTAAATCAAAATAGTTATTGTGTTATGTGCAGAATTTTGGGGCACATTGCCTCGTCAGCCACCCCTGACATCACCTCTGAGCCGATCCAGCGAAGTCTGAGCTTCCTGGGGACCTAGGTGTGTGAGTGGTGATATGAGTGTGTCCTGGCGGGTGTGTTCTCGTGGGTGCATATTCTTATGGGTGCATATTCCCGTGGGTGCATGTTATTGCGGGTGCATGTTCTCGCAGATCCATATTCTCGTGGGTGCATGTTATTGCTGATGTGTGTTCTCGCGTGTGCATGTCCTTGCGGGGGTGTGTTATCGAGGGTGCGTGTTCTCGCATGTGCATGTTCTTGTGTGTGCATGCCCTCATATGTGCGTGTTGTTGAGTAAGAGTCACTTTCATTCTGACACTCGTTCCTTTTGTCGTTAAAGCACGTGGAGCGAGCTCTCGGCTGGCCCATTGGGTTAAAGGCAAACACGAGGGCAAAGCGTAGTTAATAACCATCCATGGAGCACAGCACGTCACCAGCCCTGCTCCAGAGCGGGTCACCGGCCCTGCTCCAGAGCGCGTCACCGGCCCTGCTCCAGAGCGCGTCACCGGCCCTGCTCCAGAGCGCGTCACCAGTCCCACTCCAGAGCGCGTCACCGGCCCTATTCCAGAGCGCGTCACCAGCACCAGCAGAGGCAGAGAGCTTCAAAGGACCTGGGATTCTCCCCACTGCCTGGTGGAAATAAAATGCTTTGGGGGGGAGACGGATATTTGGGCTAAATATGCCCCTGTGAGGTAGGATCCCCATGACAAAAAAGAAGAGACTTTATATAAGGAAAAGTGCTGTAAAGGGATTTGCTAGGCTGTTCCACCCCCCCCCCCCCCACCCCCGGGGTATAATGCAATGGGGGGGCACTTCCCTTATCAATCCCAGGACACCACCCTCGTCCTTTTTAAGGTGGCCCCTTGTGTTATCAATGAAGACCCCAATTCGATGCCTAACTGGTCTTACGACCTACCATGAGGTGGCGAGAAACACCGGCCTGTGTTCTGACACATTTATTCATTTACATACCATTTTATGGTGCTTTCATATTATTTATCTATCCATAATTTTGCAGGTGAGCTGGTCCCTCTAGTGCATGTGGGGTGATGCTGGTTTAATTTGGGCTTGTCTCCCGCCTCCTGCTGAAACAGTACCAACCTTTTCCATGAGACACAGGTCTCATTCGTCCCCGTTTGGACCGACAGCCCGTTACCCACCTCTGCCTCACCTCCATGGCTGTCTTAGGTGCCTTTGGTGTGATTCCCACAGGAGACACGGCATCTCCTCTCAGTGATGCGCCGTTTTCCTTTCAAGAATGGTCAGACACAGTGTGCCTTCCAAGGCTTCGCAGGAAATAAAAGCATTTGTGAAACTGACGTCGTATTTAGAGTCACCTGTCTGCCCATCCAGCTCTCCGCCGTAGACTAGCCTGATATATTTATTAGTCTGGATTTGACGCTGGCATAAATGATGCTATGGATTTGCAGTATTTTTAGATTCTCATTATCAGAAATGCTCAGTCAAATTTACACTTCTGCATGCTGTAGCTTTCCTTAGCTGATGCATCTTTCTAAAATTATGACGCGATTCCTTGGTTCTCTGCCCCCCCCCCATTCTGTTTTATTCTCAGCCGTTCAGGATGCGCTCATTGGCATGGCATTACTCACCAGCCCCTCTGCTTCACGGCAGCCGCCGCCCTCCCGCGCACCCCCGCCGAGAGCGAGCACTTAGTACGTTCCGCCTCTGCTCTCAGTGGGCCTCCTCTCTCTCTCTCCTTATAAGGACAAAATGCATTGAGAGAGGCAGCGCGAGCAGGCTGTGCCAGCGTGGGCAGGCAGGTAAGGGACGGCGGCTTGATGGGGAGGGCGAGAACAATGGGACTGCGCGGGGGGGGGTGGGGGGAGAGGATGCGAACGGGTGAGCCGGTGGCTGGGGAGGGTTGGCATCGAGTGCCAGCCACTGTATGCAGAACGAGAGGCTTGGCATGTGGGTGCGAAAACCCGGGGTAACTTACAGAAGGGCATTGTGACAGAAAGCAGCATCAAAATGACATGGTGCAGCCCTGTGCTTCTAATCTGAAGGTCGCTGGTTCAAATCCCAGACTTGGTACTGATCTCGCACTTGGGCCCCTGAGCAAAGCCCTTAAGCCCCAATTACTCCAGGGACTGTCTGACCCTGCTTTAGATTACAGCATCTGCTATAGTCAGAATTTACCCTCTCCTGCAGATTCCCGGCCCCTTGTGCCCTGCAAGTTCCAGGACCAGTGGGGCAGCCACGAGGACCTGGTGCTGCTGGGACAGAGAGAGAGAGCCCGATCTGCTCTGCTGGCCCATTTTGAGTGTCTCTCTTGCTGTAAAGGTCTATCAGGAGCCCCCTGGCTCTCCTCCCCATGTCCTCAAAGCGAGAGCAAAGCTGAGCGAGTGGGAACACCTTGCGCCACCGTGATGTCACACACGGGCCCTCCACAAACAAGTCACCTCCTTCACTGCTCCACTTCTCTCTGTCTTTCACTATCTATTTTTCCCTCTATTTCTGTCTTTTTAAAGCCAAGGCCTTTCCTTCAGCTCAGGGTGGCTGGAGGTTGTGGAAAAACAAGGGAATCTCACGAGCTTTGCAGAAAGCTTGCTCTTCCTGCTGTGTGTCTTTGTGTGAGTGTGTGAGTGTCTGTGTGTTTGCATAGATTACATTTGAGGACCAAAATGTCCCTGTTGTGTGGTAAAACCTGAAATTTCCTTACTTTTGGGGACATCTATTCAGGTCTCCATTTGGATAACCTCAGTTTTATAAAAGTGAGAATGCAATCAAATAACTAAAAATGCCAAAAGTCTTGTATTTTGGTTGGTTACTTATGGTTAAGGTTAGGGCTGGTTTTTCCCATAGAAATGAATGGACCCATTTAGATAGATACGTGGGTCTGGGTGTGTGCGTGTGTGTGTGTGTTTATGTTTGTGTGTGCGTTTATACAGCTGTGTTTGTTAACAGTAGCATGTGTGTGTGTTTATATACTGTTGATTGTGTAAAGGGAGTGTGTGTTGACTGTTAACAGGAGTGAAAGTGAGTGTTTAATATTGTGTGTGAAGTGAGGTGTATGTGAGGGCTGCATATGTGCTATTCTAAGCAGTGACAATTGTGTATCTTGTAATGAAACATCTAGTTCACGGTGTATGAGGGTCCCTTCCGGCTGTGACCACACACTGCCACAGGGCATGGCCCCGCCCTCCTTTCATGGGACATGCTGGGCACCAGCGTGTCGTGTAGAAAGCATGTGCCGTGTGTAAAAATGCTGAGTGTCTAATAGGGCCTGTCATACTGCATGAAGCATCATCGTACACACCCCCCATCGCAGAAGGACCCACGGAGAAAATAAATGAGGCACAGAAATTATGGGATGGCAGGAGAGGAGGATGCTTAATCCGCTCATGAACACAGAAGGAAAGCATCTTTTTGCTTCACCTTGCTAATCATAATAGAAGGTCATCAGTATAACCTGAACTTTAAATTCTCAAATATCCATCCACCCTCTGTAATCACTTGTCCTATTCAGGGCTGCAGAGCCTATGGGCACAAGGCAGGGAGCAAACCTGGATGGGGTTGGTCCCCCATGTGTAAGGTGGCAGTGCTATCCACTGCACTGCCATGCCACCCACTCTTGTATAACACCAAATTTACAAAGATACATGTAGTGCTTTAAATAATGAATACGCAAAACTGGTAACTGTGGGTTTGCTAATGAGGCTGGTGGTGTGAAAAAGCCCTTTGCTGCTCTGCATATGCTCCTGCTGGGTCATAACCCCTGCCTGTTTATCCCCCTCAAGTGGCCTGCTCTGCAGAACCCCTAGTGGAGGTAGAAGGAAGTGCATGGGGCAGTTTCTGTGATTACCCCCCCACCCCCCATGTGCCTGCCATCTCCTCTTTTGTGTCATCTGCAGAAATTCAGCCTGAAGGTTTACTGCAATTTTTATTTTATTTTTTAAATAAATAATTTGCAGAAGCTTCGCGAAGAAATAATTATGTATACAGGATGCAAATCCGGTTAGTCATACGACCTTCTAAAGAGCGAGAGAAGAAGAGACAGAATGAGATGGAAGGTGTCACCATCCTGAGCGATGGGGGCGGGGGGGAGGGGGGTCAAAAGAGGGGATAGGATTTATTATCATTAAAAACATCTGCTCGACCTGTGGGCTCCAGTTTTCCCGGGAAATCTGAGTACAAAGTGAATCTTGCAGGCCCTCGCTGGCAGTGAAGTACAGTTTTAATGGGGGAGACTGTTTAAGCTGCCAGAGGAACATCTTCAGAGATAACCGCATCTCTCCTGCGCGCGTGAAGCACACTGAGGGCGTCCGGCTAAGCCTTCCAGCATGTGACATTTTAAAAGTTAATTTTGGAGAATGGTGACACAAACAGTACGGGACATTTTTATTCTAACACATTTAATCCGTGCCAGGAAAGAATTTATGCAAGTCCAAAGATTAGGAGAAAAAGAGGTGAAGGTAATTAGAATAGGGGCACAGAGACACCAACTGGCCTTTTATTATGAATAACAATCCCGCTTGTGTCATTACTAAACGATGATTTGTAACACAGCACTTCTTTTGTTAAGCTGTGCGCTTCAGTCTTGGCTGCTGCCAATTCTGGAAACAGGCCATTTACTATGAACCCAGGCTGACAGATCGATGCTGACAGTTATGGGATTTTACCTGTCTGTGTCATGATTTTAAGACAGTTCCAAGTTCTGATGGAAATTTCATTCTATTCCTTTAGCTTGTGGGCACTGTTTCTGTGAGTTTTATTGGATGGTGAGAATAGGAAACACGGCTATAGTGTTGCGAGCAGTTTTGGGGCGGTGAGCTCAGTCCATGCGTGCGATAGCCTGCTGCCGCCCCGTCTTGGCCGGGCCAGGGACTTGACGAGACGACGACAGCTGTTCCCAGATCCAGGTCTCCATATGGACCCGATGTCTCCTGGGAGCCAGACTGGGCCTTGCCGGGGGGCGCAGGGCCACGTTTTTAACGCCCCAGTTAGTTGCCAATACACATGCACTTTAGAGAAACCTTCACGAGCATGGTTTCTGGGAGATGGGACCCGGGCCTTTTTTTAGATTGACCCAAAAAAAAAAAAAAAAAACCCAGACGTAAGCAAACTGTGGTCAGCCACAATCGAAGAGCCTTTCACTTCCGACACTCGAGATGCCTGCCTGCGGCACGGCGGCGATTTCAGAGGGGGGCAGGGCCATGGCCACTGGGCTCAAGGGCTGCTGGGACATGATCGCGCTGAGTCACGTGACCCCAGTGTAGCATTGCGGCCAGAAAAGCTTCTGTTTGTCGAGAATAGCGCGTGGAAGCCTCTGCTCAAGGTGTCTGCTCTTAGCTACGCAAAGTTGAAAATGTTCAGCATTGTTTTAAGCACACCACCTCTGTGAATGTTCCAAGAACTAACCCCCCCCCCCCACCCACCTGAATTGCATAAAGTCTGAGGCTTAAATCATGCAGATGTATGTTGTCTTGATGACCAACCTAAACCCAAAACATCTTCATGTTCGGGAGGAAACGCTGAATTAGCACCAGTCTGACCCAACAGCTACCTGGACCACTGGCTTTAATTTTGACCAGTAACTAGTGTTCCGCGATCTACAGATCTGCGAGTGAATGGTAGAGGCAGAAGGTAGGCCAGCTTGGTCTGCGTCTCTATTTACAACTTTGTGGCTTCTGCATGACTTTCTGCTGCGATCGTGTGGCTGTGGTATGATGCTCGGGGGGGGGGGGGGGGGGGGGGGGGGGACCACCGCAGGAGGCAGCAGGCCAAGGGTAACAACGGGACGGCAGTAAAAGATTAATGGAGCTGCCAATCCTGGAGCTCGTAAAGCAGGCCTTTGGTGGGATTACGCAGTCCCATTTGTTGACAGAGGACCTGTCGGCGCATAGTGACATATGTTTGGTGTCTGGAATATGAGGCCCCGCCTCCTCCACCTGGGACCATCGGGATTGGCTCGCTCAGCCGCCAGTTGCGCCTCAGGCTTCTGTCCCATTAATCCGTAATGAACCTGCTGAAGCCCTGTTATTAAGCTGATGAATGAGAGAGCCGCTATTTTAGTGCATGACCTTGGGGGGGTGCTGTTGCTCACAGCCGAGAGAAGAAGCAGGCTACGTTTCAGCCGATGACACCCCCCGGCAATAAGCCATGACGTTTTCTGCTTCAGCACAACCGACAGGATTCATTATTCCTGCGGGCTCTGGCAGGGAACTTGAGTTTCGGACTGTGGATCTTGTCCATGTGACAGCGAGGGACGCCGAACTGTGTCTCAGCAATCTCAATGCAGTGAACAATAAAGTCAAATCAAATCACTTTTTTGTCATTGCACATGCGTGAAACAAAATTGTGTTTCTCCAGAGCGTCAGACAGCTCGAACAAAGGCCAGCTGCACAGTCAACCCTGGATGCATTTTGGTAAAGTGAATAAAAAAATGGATAAATTTGTCCATTTAGGGAAGTAATGAGCCCAAGTGAGAGGCCAGGACGGAGCCCTGGGAGCCCCAGCTGCGAAACACAAACCTGAGATGCTGAGTCTCTGCACGGCGTGAACTCCCCCAGTCGTCAGTGGGCCTACCCATGAAAGGGGTGGTGACCTCTGACCCCTGCACGCCTTGCCCATCTGTTGCTGTGACAAAAGGACAGTCATGCTGAAATAGAGAGCGGAGGCTGGGCGGCGAGGAAAGGGGCAGGGGCTCATTTACAAGCTGCTGTTGATGTTGGCCCACTTTTAATGGCCTGGGGTGTGTGTGTGTGTGTGTGTGTGAGACTTGTGAGGGAGGATGCTGGAGCTTCTCAGTACCTCTCCCCCACATACACTCACACAAATGTTTGTACTCACATCTTTATGGAGACGTCCACTCATTTCCCTATTACCTATTACCAACAATCACACCCTTAACCCCTATCCAGCACTAACCTTAACCACAAGCAACCAAACAAAATACCGGACTATTTGGCATTTCTAGGGTTTTTGATTGCATCCTTAGATTTTTATAAAACCGAGTTTCCTCTTTTGTGGACTGAAAACATGGTCCCCACAATACAGAGCCCAAAGGTTAGATCACTGCAATGGGTAACAGGAGGAATGCCAGGATCCACAGATTATTCCTGATCCCATAGATCACTGAGAGATCATTTACTGCAGCAAGATTTACTGGCAGAAGCGGGCACAGTCATTAATATCCTATACAGATCAAATAATATCCTCTGTGGATCAATCCGACTGATAGGCTTGATAGCCAGATAATTCTCAGACAAAAGCCCAAAACTTTGACCTGTGCCCAGGTGGCTTACGAGAAGCTCTGAAAAGTTACTTAGGGAAGATGCAGGTATGTACAGTGACCTCGCCATCACCCCCACCCTAACCCCCGCCACAGCTGTGAATGGCTGCGATGGCTCTCCCTCTGTCAGCTTGCATGCCCCCTGTTGTGTCCCCCAACCCCCACCAGCAAAAGAATCCCCTCTGGTCTTTGCCCCCGCCCTGGGCTTGGGTAGGGCATAACAGCTGCCGTCACTGAGGGAATCCAGCAGGACACACTCTGAAAGGCCTGGGGGGCGTCCATGTCTGTTACGTGCATCTGCGCATTTTGGGCTGGCGGCTGCCATTAAGGGCGGCGGGCCTGAAAGGCCAGCATCCACATACTCAGCCGGCCTGAGTGGTTAATTAAGCTCTCACCGTGTTATTTGCCAATTCGCGTCTCTCTTTGAGAGCTCCCACATACTTATTAGACACTGGAATTAGCGGGGCGCTGGCCACCCAAGTCCGGTTCCTGTCAGACGCGTCCGACGCAGCGCCCTGACAGTCTGGCAGTTATTTATGCGCATATGCTTAGCTTTAGATGGAGGAATGTGCGGTTGCAGCAGACACTAATGGCACTTCAAGTAATAAAACCGTGGCGCTTATAGTTTTAACGTGGCTGACGAGAGGGTAAGCACCCGCTTTCTGAGGAGGCCGGGGCTCCCGCTCTCGTGCAGATCACACTCACGGGCCCGGTCTGTCGCGGCCTCTCGGGAGGTGACCGCTAGGGGACTGTGGGACAGCGCCGGCGGCATCGTGGGACCAGTGGAGTGGAAAATTCTGAGCTAATTGTTTACGGTTGGAGCTGCCGTTATTCCCCGGTGCTGAGCGCTCCGCTTACCCAGCGGTATCTGTATGGACGGGTCGGTAAAACCGTTGGCGATCATCTTAATGCACTGCTGTGTGTTTATCAGTTCTGCGGGTTACTGGGGAGACCGCCTAAGGAATGAATAATAATGGACGATTGGATTCGTGTGCTCTGTTGTTTACACTGGATACTGTGAGTGGTTTATTCCCCTAGCTGTAAGTGCTATGGAGAATTCTAGCTGTCAGCACACTATGGAAAATGTAGGACTCGTATCCACCGGCGAGGCTGTGCCCCCCCCCCATACGCACACACACACACTCAGACTTTTTAACCTCACACATCTTTATGAGGGGAGTTTATACATTCTGCCAGCCAATGCAGGATGAGTGCGGGTGGCGGGGGCGGGGCGGGGGGGGGGGGCCCCACTTCA
>JAODKL010000047.1:12624255-12636912 GCA_026780765.1 Petrocephalus schoutedeni
AGGGGGGGCAGCGTACTCATTTTTTAAAGAAAAATAAACAGTTTTTAATTATCTGCGGAGACTGTCGGATGGAAAGGGCACACCGTTACTCATTCCAAATGCGACATCGGCCGGCATTCGCCTCCAAGATCCGAGCGCTATTGGATCGATATGAGATGACAACGGCGCATCTCTCTAATGCCCACAATTGCCCTTTAAGACCCTCTAAACACTGTAATCAAAACAGATCACTGCTCAAACATTCCGGAATTGTTTGCCTTCGAGTCCCTTTAAAAGGCACCGCTGATTATACTGTGTCAGTCTCTACAGGGAAGAGAGTCAACAGCATATTTATCTCTGGCTACAACCCCAAATACAGCAAGACTAAATACAAGCCACTACCATAACTGAATACTATATGAGGAGAAGGGGGCATATTCCAAAAATCTAAAATCAAAAATCTTGCTGCAAGGTGTGTGTGTGTCATGGGTCACTTGCATGCCCATCCAAATGGGACATGAATGTAAATATATGTTTAAAAATAGTAACGTGAAAATTTCCCCTTTTATTATTGTGTTTTTTTTTCCAATCTAAAATGGAACAGCGGAATTCAGGTGATGTGCTGTAGTTTGTTATGAGTCTCCTATTGGCTAACAATGGCCGCTGGGAACTCTGACGGCAGAGGGCATTTGTGCTTTTATCTTAAACCGTTTTTTCCAAATCTGATGCCCGGGGACGCACAGTTTGCTCGGGAGCAAAAATGTGGACTGTCTGGCAGGGAGCTCAGAGGGAGCAAAAACTTGGTCCCCGAGGACTGGATTGCGAACCACTGCCTTAAAGTGCCCAGTGCACCCTCCTGGGATGCAAGAGAGGCATCTCTAGGTTACACCTCTGTGTCTTTGCCACATTACTATATGCTCTTCCAGGAAATTAGCCATAAATGCATTATAACTGGAGCCATAAACTGCGTAACTTGGTTCAGGTGAAATTTTGCAAAAGTCGCTGCGTGGTAGTCTAATGGAAACGTGACCAAAGGGTTGCAAAAACGGAGTGGACGGGTGTCTTTGCGGCATAGTAATACTCAAAAAATGAACATGCTGATACTATGAAATCTCCCAGTTACACCACTGTAGATTTGTAGATGCTTCATGTGTATGCTAGTCTTAATTGTGAGCCTTGGTTGAGTTAAAATGTACTAGTTATCACACTGATCAACAGTTTCTCTGGCACTGTGTCTATCTTGCCCCCTCTAGTGGAACAATGGGGAAACACAACAGCAAGCTGGCACCCGAGGTCCTGGATGACCTGACTAAGAACACGGAGTTCAATGAGGCTGAACTGAAGCAGTGGTACAAGGGCTTCCTGAAGGACTGCCCCACCGGCATTCTGAATCTGGAGGAGTTCCAGCAGCTCTATGTCAAGGTGAGGGAGCATGGGGTGGCTGCAGGTGGGTACACACGACAGGCTTGCTTTTACTGCTCCTGGCATTAGACACCAATACAGGTTGCTTTTTTTGCGTCGGTTGAATAGAATTGCTATGATTTTGTGAGAGATGGTTGAAATGTAGGTTGAGCACCAAACGTTGAGATCATGTGTAGGTAATGTGTAGGCAGGAATGCAGCCCAGTATGTTTTCAGCTGGGTTTATCGGTCAACTAAGTGTCTGGAGCTCCATCTGTATCCTAAGTAGCATATACCTTGCTGAAAAATGCAAACCTATACTGAAAATGCAAAATGTCAAGCCGAAAATACTTTCTTTTCATTCTTTCAGTTCTTTCCCTACGGTGACGCCTCCAAGTTTGCCCAGCATGCCTTCCGCACCTTCGACAAGAATGGGGACGGCACCATTGACTTCCGGGAGTTCATCTGTGCCCTGTCCATCACCTCCCGGGGCAGTTTCGAGCAGAAGCTCAACTGGGCTTTCAACATGTATGACTTGGATGGCGATGGGAAGATCACACGCATGGAGATGCTGGAGATCATCGAGGTGAGCTGCTGCGTGTTCAGCGGCGTTGGTGTGCGTTAAGGGAAGATTAACCCACTCTGCCCCTCCTTATTCTTGGAATGGAATTTTTAAGCGAATGGAAGACGGACTTTCTTCACACGGACACAGAGCAGTTGCAGATGTGCAGATTTTTTTTAAAAACATATGCAGGACACAGTCGGCTTTTAGGGAGGACTCTCAATAATGCCACAAAGTTTCATAGAGCAGTGAGTTTCATTCCATCATGGTTTTTAAAGGCACCCTTGAGTCCCCAGCTCAACCATGGGTGGTCAAGGGATTTGACTCCCTGCTGTACCTTCTCTTCCCACCCAGGCCATCTACAAGATGGTGGGCACGGTGATCATGATGCGCATGAACGAGGACGGCCTGACCCCACAGCAGCGCGTGGACAAGATCTTCAGCAAGATGGACAAGGACCACAATGACGAGATCACACTGGAGGAGTTCAAAGAGGCGGCCAGGAGCGACCCCTCCATTGTGCTTCTGCTGCAGTGCGACATGCAGAAGTAGGGGTGGGGGTTGGATGAAGGGATGGGGGGGCTAGCCCGGGGGCTTGTAAAGAGGGGGGGTTGCACGGCTGAAGGGTGGCGTGGAGATAAAGGAAAGAGAAGGAGAGGTAATAGAATAGAGAAAGTATTGAGCAGAAAATTGAGAGTGACAAAGAGGGAGACCTGTACAGAATAACCTGTTTTCCTCTAGCTGTCAAGCTGTGGATCAGCCCTCTACGAGGACAGCCTGTTCCTGTAGGATTGCAATGCCAAACCTGACCCCAACTGAGGGGGTTTTCGGACCCTATTAATTATTAAGTAAGGGCACGTTCATCTCTGGAAGCTCCAGGCTGTCTCGATTGCCGTGTCACTGGATCCCTCAACTCCAGCTGACCGCAAGATCTGTGGGTGTAAAACCAGTCAAAATTGTAAATTGGCCTAAGATTTGCTATTCTTATGTCTCTCTTTTGGCAGAAGAGGCTAAATTCATTGCTCAGGACTTTCACTGTGTTGACTTCCCCCAGTAGGAGTCAGTCATGGTCCACTTGGCAAAACAGCCCTAGAGGACTGACGCTGGTTACATCGGCCTGCTGCTAGCTCAATGCATCTGCTAATGTTTTGGAACAAGCTTCTTGGCTAGCCCGCTTGCATTTTTTGGGTCAGTGAAATAGCTTTCCTCTCCCCTTCTTCAAATCCTCGAGCTGAGTGCAGTATCCACTGATCGTCAAAGCTCCATCAAGCACGGGAGGGCTTTGACAGCTAGCGGAAAACAACAGCTCAGAACAGTTCTACTGAAGAAGGAAAGAATATATATATATATACATAAAAATAACTGAGTAAATAAATAACCATGTGTTATTTTTGTAAACCGGAAGAACTGCAGATTCATAAATTCACATTTTGGGGAGAGCACGTGAGAGTTCTTACTGGGGGGAAAAAAGCAATCTTATTGGGAAAAAGCAATTTGTATCGGTGCAATAAGAGAACAGGGCAAATTGCTACTTATAGGAAATCCTAGAGCTAAGCGATAACAGGGCGTAGGTGTGACGTGCGGGGAAGGGGTCGTATACACTGCGGTTAAAGAACAGAAAAAAACATACCCAATGTGCAGGACACGCATTTTTGAAAATGGGAATATCTTCGGTCTTTCTGCAGTCGTATTTGATATTAAGGATTAGGTCTCTCCCTATATCAGAAGACTTCGCCTTCTGTGGATGGAACACAGTCGGTTTTGTTAAATAAGTAAGTGTACATGATAATAAAAATATGTGCGAATATAAATGTATAAATCCGCAACCCTGACCGGGATAAGCG
This sequence comes from Petrocephalus schoutedeni, assembly GCA_026780765.1. NCBI lineage: Eukaryota > Metazoa > Chordata > Actinopteri > Osteoglossiformes > Mormyridae > Petrocephalus > Petrocephalus schoutedeni. The sequence goes on from JAODKL010000047.1 coordinate 12,628,041, forward strand.
GCTGGAAGATGGATGTATGGGTAAATGTATAAATATATAATATGTATATGTGAATGTTACGCTTATTTCGAGTCCTCTTCATACAAGTGGCAGCGGTTTGTGCGCGCGCGAGTGGGTTTGTGTGTGGCGCGAATAGCGGGCGCGCGCGTGCGTGTATGTGTGCGTGCGTGAATGTGTGCGTGCGTGTATGTGTTCCTGTGCTGCTGAAGAAGCATAAACGGTCATATGGTGTCTTGTTCTCACTGTTTGTGATACGAGCATACAAATAACGTAGCAGTATGTACCAAACGCCGGTAGCTTCCGCCATCTCCCAGTGCGCTGTGTGTCATTCGGATGCCGAAGCAGGTGGCACCACATTCACTTGTGTGACCGTCTTGTCACTGTTTTCCCCGGGATAAGTGCAGTTTCCGCGGTGGATGGACGGGTTTCCAGGGGGTTAATCTGTCATCGACCTTGGTTTCATATGTGAGATTACTAGAATACGGGTTTCAAGTCATTTCTCCATGGCGTATAATTTTATTTTTTATTCCATTTGAAGATTTGCATGCAGATCATCCATCTGGGAGTTTGTGTATACATTGGCCCGTTGACCCTTCACCTTTATTTACTTAGGCCCATCCATTTAATTTTTGGGAGCTCTCAAACTCCGTAAGGGGATGCAGAGAGACATTGTACTGCAAACCTGAATTGACAGCTGGGCTGATTTTGTTTAGAAACATTTTCTTAAAGCGAACGATTAAAAAGGTGATTAAGAACAGAAATTAAATCGTTTAAATGGATTCTGCAGTTAGAAAATTGGAATGCAGCGCCACCCGGCGGCAGAAATTGGAAAGCCGGCTCTCATCAAGGCTGTCAATTTTCTTTAAAATGGAGGACGACCTCGGTTCGCAGTCGGCGGGAACGATTATTCCAGCGTGTCCTCCGACCAATCCAATTTGTATTTTCATGGTCCATCTATTTACACCGGCTCAAACCTCTTTGAAGTCGGTCGCTCTCGGAAACGGATCGAAAACCTCCGCGCTCCTGCAGATTAAGCGTGGTCAATGTAATACTTTCAGTTCTTCTGATGCCGCTATGTGATGGAGAAATCTTCCAGCTTCGGTTGCTTTTATATTATTTGGAAAAAGTGTCCAAATGCAGTTTAATTTTTGTCTAGTGCTTCTGGGTGCATTGGTGGTGCATATTAAAATGACCAGGATTATATATCGTGCTTGCAAAATTATGGCCAAACGGTGTAAGCTTCGGGGACCAAGAAATTACTGTTGAGAGTTAGCTAGTCAAAACGATCGATGATTTGGTCAAAACCATCTGTACCAACTGTCTACACAATGATATCCTGTCAGGGTGGAAAACACTGCATGCATATGAGAAGTCACCTAAAGTCTGAAGACAGTCAAAACTGTAAATGCAGTGACCACAGATACAGATTGTTTTAATAGGTAGAAGATTCTGTTTTTTTCCCTTTTCTTACTGTGGAACAATACTTTAAATACATCCAAACCCGGTTTCCCCATTACTAATGTTAATGACTTGAATAATATTAGCAGATAACTGAATGAATGAATATTATACATAGATAATTCATTTTCACCATTCCCATTTTCAAAAATTTCCAATGGGACCAAAAGTATATATCGGAAGATCTCATTTTGTTCTTTAAGGATATACTAGTTGTATTTATCAATTTTTTTCCCAAAGACATTTTTCACACCCCCCACGACATGAGAATGAAATTAGGGGACACGTATCTATTTATTGTCCACGTTTCTGCTGCTTTGGTGAAACTCACTGGCCCGTAGTGACAGCCGAGTGGACGCAGGCAGGCAGGCTGTGTCAGTACGCTGCATAGCTGAGCATTAGGAATGCCGCAGAAGCAAGCTTGGAAAATCGGAATTCTGTTTCGCCCAGTGTCGCTCGTTGAGTGAGGCTGAATACATAACGATAGTACCAGTATTGTCTGATGTTAATTAATTCTGTTATATAAGCAGCATTGGTGTAATAAATCACGAATACATTTCAGGCTATAAAGCTCTAAAGTCTTCTTGCTGCAACGGCTTTTATGTGATGCTAATTTCTTGTGCTACATACAACACTAGGTACATGTGTACACCGACGTGTTTTAGAGACATTCATCTTTGGGGACGGTGTCTTTACGGTTGCGAGCGCGCCAATGAGATTGAAGTGCTAGGTAGCAAGTCTGATTCAGGTTATTTCTATAGTTAACCAGAAAATCCGTTACCTTCAAGTATGTGAATGCATTATGCTGTAGTAAAAGCTAAACCGCATTTTTTTAATTAGTTAATCGTGGTAGCTTTGTTGACATATACTGTACTTTGTAATGTGATTTTGGCGACAGGGATGATTTATTATGTTTCTGAATATGATGTGGTTTATATATCTCTCTTTTTTCCCACCTGCTTGGGATACCATCTTGAAACAAAGATATAGGCTCAATTAAATGAAGATTGCTTCTTCCCCCTTTAATCAAAAAATGGTTAAATTAAATCCCACGAATCATCACGAGCAAACAATGGTGCGAGCAAAAATGTATTATTTGAACTTAAGGGCATGTTTCTCAATCAGAATGAAACTGACTGCATTTCTGTCTGACCAAACAAACCTTTGGGATATATTTAAGAGGCAGCTCAGTTTTTTTTTTTTACTCAAACTGCTGGGGTTGGTGTGAGGTCATCCTTTATGGGGCTTTCTTCTCTCTGGCATTTTTCCAGGTTTTTCCTTGCATCTCAATCCCAGTGGACATCTCTGGGTTTCACAAAACCATCCATTCAGTCTTCAAGGTTGGGGTTGAGTGCAGAGTGGCGTGTTGGGCAGTAACCTTGTGCCATGGGTGTCTCAAGTTATCTGACACCATTGTGGTTGATGAACCAAAGACTAACTTCTGAGGGGAACACCATAAGACTAAAATGGTATAATTACTATTTGCCTTTTGGAACATGCAGTCAAGCATTGATGTACTCTGATAAAATGCTGTTATATATAAATATAAGTATCCAACAGTGCAAATAGTGAAGTGAGGACGACCCTGCCTGTGCAGTATGATTCTGTTTTGCATCATGTGATGTGATTGTCTGGTTTATGATCAGGTTACAATAATTTTTTTTATTGTTCTTGTATGCCTCATAGAAGAAAGAGATGTGTAATTATTTTTAATACATATAGAATTAAAAACATGAATGTCTGTGGAACAGGTAGAAGAGCTGTGTGTCATTTTTTTTTTTGCTGTTGTTGTTTATGAAATGTGATCACAGCTCCTCCCCTCCCGACCACAACCCCAGCTCCTGTTGGTTTTTTATTACTGCTGTTCATATCACACAGAGCAGATAAAACAGCCCTCATTTTGTGACGGACAAAATGACGCTTCATGAACCATTTGCTATATCAATTGACCCCACTAGATGGTGCTCTTGGTTTGCTTTGGAGCATGCTTTTGTGCCCTTTTTTGAACAGAGACCACTATCTACTGAGGTCAAAACATACAGTAGGTGGTTCATAAAGCGTTATTTTGTCCATCACTAGTCCTTAATGTTGTTGATTCCTCTGAAACAGGTCATACTGCTCACTAGATTGTACAGCATCTTCTGAAAAACACACTCCTCACCATAAGTCCTGCTTCGGAGCAGGACTAATGCTTCTGCCCAGAGGCTATACTGCAGATTGCTGTTGTCACTCCTAAGTATAGATGGAGTAGATACCTCTGAAAACAGATCTTACTAATGACAGTTCCTTATGCTGCTGAATGTTGGTCCCCTGATGTTTCTAAGAACTCTTTCTGCTCACTGTAGTTCATCCCCCTGTCGATACGTCATAACTCCCAGCCTAAGATGCATTTCGTGATACTTGTGGTAACTCAGGCCAGAGCTCATGGTGTGCAGCCCCAGCCTTGCACCATTTTTTGACAGCCCACCCAAGAAGCAGACAAACTACTGATAAATCACTTGCTGGTTTTAACAAAGCTCTCATGTAATTTCTCAACTGGGCCACAAGATGGCGACAGAAGCACTTTGTGCAGGGATCTGTCGGCATTGCAGTGGACCAATGGGTTGCAGTCTTTGAGGAGGGAGACTGACTGCTGCGTAGCAACTGGTAATAGCATCACTGATTTGACAAGCCATGATGCAAAATGATCACTTGTCATCTTCTGCCAGATGTCTTCTACCTTCTGCATTATCAATACAAAGCCTGACGCGTATTCTTAATGTTTTTGAGAATATATTTTCTCTCAGTGGGTATCTTTGTTGCTTCACAACAAAGATTCATGTCCTCCTTGTGTATTACGGGTTTCCCACCATCGCCCAAAGACATACACTTAAGCTAATTGGTGTCTCTAAATTTGTGTATTTCTGTGTATGTGCCCATGGACTGGCATCCTGTCCAGTGGTTATAAGATGGATGGATAATACATTGTGTGTAAATACTTGTAACATAAAAACATATTTCAGTATAGAACTCAATGATTTCCAAAGCGGTGTTTGGGTAAACTAAAGATTGTCTTTAAGTCATGGATTCCTCAACAAAGTCCTCACAAAGATCAGGTATTCGGGTAACTCATCAGAAAACCACCGTACATATCTTTCCAACTTTTCTCAGCGGAACATACCCCAGCCACTGACAGTCTCCCGTTTACTGACATTTAGATGGTTGAACAATCCTTATTCCATCTTATTAGCTGAAATAGTTCGTAAGTCACGCAGAAAATCGTAAGTGCCTCGGACTTGAGGATAAGAGGGGGACATTTATGATTGACTACAACACAATGACGCCCCATGTGTCAGCCCGTCGGCATGAATGCCAGGCTGTGATTGGTCAGCGTGAGCAAGATGGGTGCTGTCTGGAGAGCATGTCTGTGATTGTTTGATGGTTGTTGGCTATGGCCTGTAAATATGCACTACACCACATGCCTGCATGGAGGCTACCCAGCATGGGGTTAAAAACTGGGCAGGTTGCCACTGCATTGAGTGCGTGTACGAGCGTCTCATTGCAGCATGGAGAGAGAGAGAGAGAGAGAGAGAGGGGGAGAGAGAGTGTGACGGCATTGCCACCATGTGACAGAGGGAGCAGAAAGCTGCCTGAGAGGACAAGACCAGGCAGCCGTCCGCAGACGCCAGCACACAGGCGGCATTTATCCCTTTACACCCTGACTTTTTAAAGAAAGCCGACCTTTCCCCACTTTGCAGTCAAGGAGGACACTGCAAGACTTCCCTCAGGAATTCTGGGTCCTGGAGTTTTTGTGAGACTGAGGGCTTAGAGAGCAGGACGGAAAACAGCGATCCCTGACACCTCAGGAGGCATCCGAATGACGGTGAATGAATAAACAGACAGACCATGAGCCTCGACTCGGCGAACGCTGCACCCGCTCAGGACGCCGGGCTGTGCCTGGCCGTCAACGCCGCCGCCAATGGCGACAGCAAGAGCTCATGGGAAGAGCCAAAGGACTTATACCTCCACAACGCTTCCACCAAGAACTCGGTGAGTTTGACGCAAAACCCTGGCAGTTGCTGGGTTCTGTGTTCACCTCTCAGAGCCGCCAGTCCGTAAGGTGATGCCCCATATGTTCGGTAGGTGAAGAGGAATGTGGAGGGGGGTGGGGGCAATTGCCAATTGATTGTTTACATTCTGAACATGCGTTGTGTAGCGTAATTCTGACAACATTGAAATCAAGCCAATTGTACAGGACACTTACATTTTCTTAATCCATGAAACAGTAACACATATGACTTATTCATATTCCATACTGCTTATTTCATTTTTTGGCATGCATTGTCCAGTGGAGATTGTGATGGGGTCCTCGTAGGATTTGAGGCGATTAACGTAAGAATGTCGCTGACCTGGGTTGGCACTGGACAGGGATTGGCTGCCCAAGGTGCTCATCGATACACATCCTAAATTCTGACTGGAGGGCTGTTGCTGTTATTGTCTGGGAAACACCCATGACAGCAGCCCCAGGGCAGGCTATTAAGCGCTGGGCTATAAGTGGGGAGATAATGCCATTTGAGCTGCATCAGGTGCAGCTTTATTTCAGTGCCATCAGCTTAGAAGTGAAAGCGAGAGGGATCAAACTCAATCAAAGCAAAACAAGAAAATCATGCTTTTTGCTCAGGTCTCTTTTGGTGGAAAACATATTTGTGAACCAAGAGTTGTTTTCAAAATCCAACACTGTCTGTGGCCATATTCAGGCGAAAAAACAAACAAGAAACAAATATTTAGAAACTGATGATAATTAAGTCGCAGTTTTTGCAGTATTTCTTCACTCTCTGTTACTGCTTTTCAAGGCTACAGTTGAACTCTTAACTGGACATTAGAAACAAGAAATTAACCTGATTCTGCATGGAACAAGCTGGATTGTTTATGACACAATCGCAGTGTACTGTGTAAGGTGCCACTCACATGGAAGTCGATTCTGTACTTTTCCCAGGCTGCACTGGCACTTTCCAAGTCTTTAAATAGCCATAACCTCTTCACAGACTTCTGTGTACCAGATATACATGGGGGCCATTACTTCTTTGCATAACAGTTGTCTGTGTGTGTTCTCACCTTTGGTTTTGGTTTTAATTTTGTATTGCTATTTCTCACAAACAAGCAATATCCTATCCAGGATCAGATTTCAGTACAAAAATCCACCTATAACTTTCACTTTAGTTAGCATGTCTGATTTACAAGTGACTTCTTATGCAGTTCTCATAGTTCAATAATCTGCTTTGGTGTTTCGATAACTGCTAAGTCAGGACTGGAAGTTATAAATGGACGTGCAAATAACTAACCCCAAGATTTATGTTGTTCAACCTGACCTTCCCTCTAAGAGAACACTGGCTTAGACTGTCACGCTTAATCTGCCTTTCTTGAACAGGAGAAACAGGAGTTTCTCCTAAACTCTCTCTGTGGCCTCTAGGCTATACATAGGCTATAGTCTGAATAATGTTTTTATGTATGACATGTGTAATAATTTGTGTATATTTACATGAAACGTAACCAGATAAACGTCATTAAATGAGGACTTGCATTTGAAATTGGAGAAGATATTAATATGTCAATGAGCTGGACAACGGGGAGTTTGAGTCGTGGCTTCTTGCAGACCTGTTATGGTTCTGTAGCTAAGCTCATGCTGGTGGATATGAAAGTGCATTGACAATGTAAGACTATAATTCAGACTGTCCATGCAGTGATCAGATATCCTCTCAAGGCCATCTAGTGCATGATTTATTTGCTGTATCTCTTTAAAGAATGGTGGGGAATATTCTAATGCTTACTGTAAAATTATTCTACTAGATGTATGAGTTTAGTACTCCGTGGTGTTTAGTTCAGCTGGTATGTAGTTTGTATCGAAATATTTACCATGACGTACAATAACATCAAACCCCCCAGCTCACACATTCTCCATGATTCTTCACAATTGAAAATTGTCAGCTGTCCAAGTCAGACATGAACGTTCAGTAAGTGATGGCCCCATCCTAATCTCACCTGTCCATTCATGAAGGGTGCGGTGCGGCGAACCCGGAAGGTGGAGGGAGGCATCTTCTTTGTAAGTATCACTAGGGAGCATCTGTAAACATCCGTGCAGTGTTTAATAAAGGGTGTCACATGACCAGTGTTGAGTAAATGCATGCGCAGTGGACATTCATTCTTTATCTTAGTGCATACTGTAATGGACACCTGTGACCTGTAGCCTTGCTGAAAATGTTTGCATATAATAAAGGCTCAACAAGTTTAAAATTGATTACATTATTTATGAGCTTTGCTGCTGATAATACGTATATAGATATGTGTGTGTGTTCTGCACAATTACCCTTATTTAAAAAAAAAAGACTCTCAGTTATAATTTGGGATACCATCTATTCTAGGACTGTATTTTAATAACGCCAGTTTGGTCATGATATAATGTAGATGCTTTTGTGGGGCTAAGAATAATTAACATGCATGGTTTAGATCAGCATTTCTCAAACTATGGGCTGTGCAGCAGTACCCGCACGGGTCCATGGTGAGAGACCAGCTGGGCCACAGTTGTGAAAATCACGCATCGCAGGAAAAGGCGCATAACCGGTTGCTGGCTTGCATCATTTTTTTTCTGCTTGCTTGCAACTCAAAGAGCTCTTCCTTGAATGAATAAATTGCTGATACACGATCCCCTGTAATGGCTGAATAAAAATTAAAAATGTAAAAATATTGGCTCGGTACAGACAGCCCGTTAGTAATGGTGAGAAATGATGAGAATGATAAGATTGCGTATGTGCAGCTGTGTGAACGTGGCGCCGGTACGAGGCTAGGCGTCACTATCCAATTATGGGATAACAGCGAGCGGCTCAGCTGCTGATGACGGTGATATTAAAAGGTGGCACCTGTGCGTGGGTCTGTTTGGACCCGTGCATGACCACCCCCCCACCCCCCACCCTCGCTTTGTGTTGCAGCACATCTATAATTAGCCCCCCAGGGCCGCCCCCACGCTGGATGACTTACGGGCTGTCGGCTGCCCCATTTGGAATGTCCAGCTTGCCCTTTTACCCCACCTCCCTTGGTCACTGTGGGTCTCGTTTTACACCGGTGGGGCACCAGTGAGCATCTAAGAAAGTGGTCACTGGAGAATCGTGGTCTTGGGGTCCTCCAAGGATCATGATGAAATAAATCCTCTGTGGCCCCCCCCCCAAGGCTACCTCTGTTACCCACCAAGGCCGCCTCTGTGACTCCCGCCAAGGCCGCCGATGTGCCCCCCCCAGGCCGCCTCTGTGACTCCCCCAAGGCCGCCAATGTGCCCCCCCCAAGGCCGCCTCTGTGACCCCCCAAAGCCTCCTTTGTGGCCCCCCCAAGGCCGCCGGTGTGGCCCCCCCAAGGCCGCCTCTGTGACCTCCCCCAAGGCCGCCTT
>JAODKL010000047.1:12642946-12655831 GCA_026780765.1 Petrocephalus schoutedeni
ACGAAGGATTAAGGCAGTTCTGAAGGCAAAAGGGGGTCCAACCCAGTACTAGCAAGGTTTACCTAATAAAGTGGTCGATGAGTGTATATTTAAAATAAAAAACAAATAAAACCACACTGAAAACTAAATCTTAACTGGATTTTCAATGAAATTTGAGAATCATATAAAAATAATAACTAATCTAAAAATTAAGTCTGTACTAGCACTGCTCTGTGGCTTTGCATCTGCAGTGTTGTCCGCTTTAGTCAGCTGGTTGCATTTTCATGTCGGGACGAGTGCACACATATGCACATGCATTTACTTGTATGTAACGGTTTTATTGTCATTTTTATTTTATTTCATTTTATGTTTATATAATAGGTTTATGTAATATATGTTATGTTTATGTAATAGGTTTTATTTTATCTTGTACATAGTCTGTAGGGTTTGCAAACTACCTCAGTGTTTTTGATGCAGCTAATTTGAGGTTTAAAATGGAATAATATGGATTTGCCATAAGTTTTCTTACATGAAAGTGAGAAAGTGTGAGCTGGTAACCCCGCATCTGTCAGTCACCTTGTCCTGAGCGTGTTTATCCCATCCCTCCCCTCAGGCATCGCGGCCGCCACCATGTTCACGCCGGAGAAGCTGACGGAGGTGCCCGAGAACCAGCTGCGGGTCGCCTTTGACGGCGACGCCGTTCTTTTCTCTGACGAGTCCGAGCGCATCTTCAAGGCACACGGCCTCGACAAGTTCTTCGAGCACGAGAGGGAACATGAAAACAAGCTCCTCGATCACGTATGGCGTGCGCGCACACAAGCCTTTTTAAGCCGCTTCAGTTTTGAACAGCTTGAGTCTAACTTTTTCAGTATAACTTGAGTCGTCTAATTTTCCATATGGATGTGGATGGATTTCAAAGCCTTCATGTTTTTAATACCTTTTATAGTGATACCCTTTATAGCAGAGGTGGGCAGTCTTATACGCAAAGGGCCGGCGTGTATGCAGGTTTCTGGGATAACCTTTAGGTCAGCTGTGCAAACCCAGGTGTGAGGACTCTTTGGCCAATCAGTCCTCTAATTAGTAACCTAATTAGAGAGTTTCAGCGAAAACCCACATACACACCGGCCCTTTGCGGATAAGATTGCCCACCCCTGCTTTATAGTGAGCAGCATTCTATTTTTTGCAACACAAATCTTAAGTAATCCATCCATCTTCCAAAACGGCTTATCTAATACTTTGTCCTAATGAGCTTGAAGCCTACCCCAGAAGCACATGGAATAAGGCATGAACACACAGGCAATACTGCCATATGAAGGCCAAACACCATAACTGCATATTCTATCAAAATTGAATTGCATCTCTTAGACTCTTGGATCTCTTGTACTTCATGCTGTACCTACTTAATACACATATGGGTGGACGCCCCTCTGATTATGTGCTTGGCTGAAGATCTGCACCGCACTTACATCTGTATTTGTACACACTGACATATAAACACACTCATACTTTCTGAAACACTTGATGAGCTGGATGCAACCTTCCAACAATTCACCGCCAAACTGCTGTTGTTCTTCTTACCCACTAGGGGCCACTGAAGGGCTTCCTGGAAGCCTTGGGAAAACTCCAAAAAAAGTTCTATGCCAGGGGCCACCGGCTGGACTGTCCCATTCGCACCTACCTGGTGACGGCCCGCAGCGCAGCCAGCTCAGGAATCCGTGCGCTCAAGACCCTGCGCGCCTGGGGACTGGAGATGGACGAGGCCCTGTTCCTGGCCGGGGCCCCCAAGGGCCCCATGCTGGAGAAGATCCGACCCCACATCTACTTCGACGATCAGATGTTCCACGTGAAGGGTGCTGCGGAGATGGGCACTATCGCAGCCCACGTGCCCTATGGAATTGCCCAGAAGTACCCCCATAAGAAGGACATGGGCAAGGCCAAATAGGTGGCTGGCAGCCCAGGGAGCTCGTACAGAATCTCCAGTACCTGGGATACAGACCTTACGTTCTTTTTTATTGTTACTATATAAGTATTTTTTATATGCAGCACTTTGTCACGGGACAGAAACGAAAACACAGCATGGCGTACGCTTTGTGGTGGCTTCCAGTGCCCCCCCCCCCACTTCCTGGAAGCCCACGGGGTCACATGACTTCTCCTGCGCCCGGAGGCTGAGCCGCCATATGCAAAGCCGTGCAGATACACCGGCACTGAACCTGCGGATCACAGAGAAGGTCGACACACTGTGCACTACACTAGTGAAAAAAAACCTGATTTTGCGATATGTATCTTATTTTATCATATATATATATATATATTTTTTTTTTTACTGTTACTGTTTTTTGAAAAAATATATTTTAACCAAAAGAAGTGTTGGAGGAAGTGCAGTCAAATCTTAGGCAGTAAGATCCATCAGTGAGCCTTATTGGAGACTCTGTGTCTAGTCTGCAGATACGGTGAGTGTACCTTAAGGAAATTTATGCCATATCATATCAATATCTAAAGACATTATATCATATGCAAAAACATATCCTGCAAATATGACATATATTGCAGTTTTTAGAGGAATAAGCTAATACTGTTGAAATAAGCCCAGCTGGTTTGTCTAGTGCAGGTGAGGCTCCTGCAGTGGGTACCATGGCAACCTATGGTCTGTGTAGCTCTGTTGGATGATGGACACATCCAAGCCTTGCCAGAGAAGGGGATGGAGCTTCTACTGAGCCGTTGGCTGGAGACAAGGAATTGTCCAAGTCGCTACTCATAGCCATATTGTTTTCACATAAGAACACTGAGAATATTTTGAGGACTATATTACTATCGGTATTTTATTTTCTTACCTGTGGATGACTTACTGTAAGTGCCTCAAAGGTGTTATTTTAAAGTCCTGTCGATAGTGCAAATGCTGTCTTAGTGTTTTTGGAGGGGAGGAAACAATGGTGCATGTATTAAGCAGATACGACCCGCGGCCTTCCAGGAATAGCACCCCCAGGTTCAGGGCCGGCCCAAACCTTTTCAGGGCCTGAAGCAAAATTTGATGAACATAGTTTCCATCTGTCATCTTCCTTCCCGTTCTGCGTTTCCCAAAAGCATCCGTTAGCAACTTACATAGTTTGACCCATTCAGCTGCATGGTTAAAACTCTGTAAATTGCTAACATAGGTAGCAATGTTTTTGGGAAACGCACCCCTGAACAGCTGATCAGATGGGGCGCCCCCTGGTGGCCACTGGGCCAAAAGCAGCTGCTTAGTCCGCTTATGGCTTGGGTCAGCCTTGCCAATGTTTATCCATTACCCTGCTAGAGTTTCCTCCCCTGCTACTGTCCATGTTTACATATTTACCAGCAGTGTATCTGCAGACGTTGCTCCTCTGAAAAGAAATTCACCTCTTTCAATTTAATCTTTCAACCCCCCCCCCCCCCCCACCGCAAGGTTAAAAGTATTTATTTTAATTTAGTATGTGATTTCTTGCTTCTCTTTTTGATTTATTTTTTGAGAAACTGTTTAACGGTGTTCATGTGGAGAAATGTGCAGAAGAATCCCATAATTTTCAAGACCTAAACTGTACTGAAAAGTTCTGTAGTACGCAAATCTATTAAATACAACCAAATGTGTAAGTAAAGTGATGTGCCATTACTCGAAGGTTTCACCCAGTTTTTTCAATTGAAACTGACAATAAAGCACCCCTCCCAAAAAAAGACCTCAGAATTTTAAAGAATTGAACCCCCCCCCAGCCCCATCTGTGATGTCACTTCAGAAACTCATTTCTACTGAACTTCAGCATTATGAAACGGCAGTTTATTTTGGCTGCTACAGAAGCAGACGACAGTGACGAAGGACCCGAGACCCCAATGGCAGTGGGTGCGATCTCAAAACCCCGGAGTTCCTCGTTCTCAGGAGAAGTCCGTTTGTAGTACAGCTGATCAAAGTACAGAACAGGAAATTCTGCATATGGCCTGAAGTTCAGTAAACATGGGGAAATTGTCAAACCACATTTAAGGACTGTCCAAATGTTCTTGTGCGTGACAAGAGTACAGAAAGCTGAACAGCCTGAAGCACTTGAGGCCTTCTTTGCGAGGATAAGGGTGACATGCAGACATACAGTCGCCTCCCTCATTATTAAAGAGGGCCCCAGACTTCAGCTCATTGTACCTGCGGCGTCTCTGGTCACAGACGCCAGTGGCAGATGGCTGCACACAACAGTGCATGAACTCCTGTCAAGGTGACATAGCCAAGATTAGAGGAACCACTTTCACCTAAGCTGTGAAGCTTCAGGTTATAGCGTGATACCTTCTCCTCCAGCTGCTCCAGGGAGGTAACATTAGCAAATGTGAACATCTTGACGTTAAGCGGTATCGGTTGCCAAAAAGACCCAATTACAAGATTCAAGGCACTGGAGTACACCGTCAGCCTCTCGCTATCTGCTTGCTAGTCATCTATCATACAGGAGGTTCCAAGGAGAGGGGGTTTGGAGTGAATACTGACAAATGTGGGGGTGCACCCCAAGCTATCCTGGAGCAGCTACCAGAATAGCACAATGTTGACCTCATTTACCAGAGAATCAGTGTCTTTAGGCGTGACCTAGACGTCCAAATTCACTTTCATATGTCAGAAGGTCATAGTTATAATGATAGATATAAGATAGATCTACATGGGGAGCTCCGGGCCACTGCATCCGTGCGCGCCGCCGTCTTGAACCGAGGTGGTTCAATGTTAATGTTGCCTTTAGTTAATCTCTTTTTTTGAAGGCATTCTATTCTGTAGAATAGAATAGAATAGAATAGAATAGAATAGAATAGGGTAACCGTGCAGTAAATGCCTCCAAAATTAATCTCACCTTCTCACCTCTGTGGTGATAATGTCAGGGACAGGGGCATGGCAATAGGTTTTGAAGGTGTGCATTTCTCCATCCAGCAGGACAACGGTGTGCAGATCCATTTGGGACCCCCGAAACCACAGATTGACCATCCCTGACGCACTGCACAGTGCCTGATGCATGTAATGGCCGCAAGGTCCCACAGAAATTGACGTTTTATTGTCGTCTTTATCATTTAGTTCCAAGCAAAATTGATGGCATTGTTTTCAGCAAAAGAGCACATCACAGGCAGCAGATATAACAGACCACCCCAAGGAGTCCCTCTGTATATGTGGCATTCGTTATAAGCTGGCATCAGATCTGTAGCAACTGTCTTCCGTCCGGAACCGAAAGCCAGTTACTGCTGTGAGCCCGAAACTGCTGATTATATGAGTTGATGCAGAACATGTGTTGTTTTATTCTAAAATGTTTGTGCTTCTAGGCTTATTTATTTAGGAGATGCTTTTATCCAATGCTACTTAGAGATCAAAGTCTTAAAGCCGTATGGACCCCAAGACTTAGCGAGGCGAAGGAAACACTTTAGACTGCAAAATCTGAAGGCCCTATGTCAACAAAAAGAGGAACAATGACATTCTGGCCGAGCAGGATGCAGGACCGACTGGCACATGGCAACAGTCCAGGCAGGAGTAAGGCACTGCAGTCTAGAAGAGAAATGATAATGGGGAATCTCAGCAGCTATGCATTCAGAGTCATGTGGAAAGGGGGCGTGTCCTGGCCAAAGGGGTGGGTCCTGGTGAAAGGGGCGGGTCCTGCCCATAATGTACAAACTGAGCCCTTGGGCAGTTCTTGAAAAGATGGCAGTCCAGCTTTTCGGGTTGATAACGATTGCTCAGCTGGGTGAGTCTCAGGGATGAAAAGGGCAGTGTCTATGTACTCTAGATGTGTGACTTGCTTTTCAGGAAGATATTAAATAGTTATGAGGTGATGGAACAAGTCTCTTTGTGTGTCACAGTCGGGAAATCAGTTGTGCTGAGTGTCACCTTCAAAACAGTGACAAGAAAAACATGAGCCAAGGAGAACATGTTCATATTTAAAAATTCATAGCTTCTCTGGAGTCTGGAGGTCATTATTTAGGAAAAAGATATGCCCTTGATAACCCATTATGAATGGTTTAGACTGTTGATTTTTAGGTTTGTCTTCAGCAAAAAAGAGGTGGTTGCCAAATTTCCACAATATTTTCTAGTTCCTGTGTCTGTAACAGTAAAAAGTTAGTGTGTTTCTAATAGTTGAAACACGTCCGGGCACTTTTCCCTTTTTCAGTTATGTAACCTAAAAGTGCATTTTCTAATTTTTCCACCAGGTGTCAGTAGGGGAACATCCCAGACGGGATTTTCTGGCGAACTTGTTCTGCCATGTGACTTGGTGAATATATGATGTATAATTTATATCATAGACTGGAATATATTATGCAGAAACCTGAGTAAAGATTAACAACAACAAAGCCCAAGGAGCGTCTTTTTGTTCGTTCGTATCAAGTGTCCCCGCTTCCTGGCTAATTTGACCAGGCACTTGCTGGTCATGACTAGCGGACTTTTAATGGACGTATGCTTGCAGAATCTCAGATAACTCAAATATGCCTTTGATCACCGAGGGGCACACTTCAGTCTTTGCTGAGACATTATTAATATGCTGCATGTATAACGTACAGCCTCCACCATTCCCGTAAAGCTCACATAACGATCCTTGCCAGAAAAGAGGCATCATTTTGGGTTGAGCTTTGGATGGTTGAGGTCTCCACCCAATTAAGGGGGTCCAGGGGGTTATGTTGGCTAGTTTTGATTATTGGGGGTTACAATCCCCGCCCCTATGCCTGACAGTATTGTGGGTGGTAATGACCATATGCGACTCCCATGTTTGTCTAACGCTTATAGGCAACATCAAAAGCTTTCGATAAACAATTTATTCCTAGTCTTGCTCTTGTCAAAGGGGGTGAATATAAAGAGATGTCCCCCCTCCCCCCCACAAACTCTATACGCCCCGGCGCATCCGCGTTCATGCCGAGGCATGCGCCCTGCTGCTGCTGGTGCCCTGGGCTCCCTTCATATGAGCCCCGAACCCGGCGCCCGGTGCTCCGTCTCATCGCATTTACGCAGAAGCTGTCACCCGGCGCCGAAGGCGGCTTATCGGTGGACAGGGTGGTGCCGCGCCAACCGGGTACCGGCAGCGGCGGGCCGTCGCTGAGGGCGAGCCCGACACCGTGACGCTCGCCCGGGACGCATGCTAGCGCCTATATGGCTGCTGCATTATTTATGGCCGAGACGGGCGCGGAGGGCCGGCCGAGCTGTGCTGCAGTGGAAATATAAGAGGAGGGAGGGTGGGGGTTAGGGTTAGCGGCACTGAACGTGGAGCTTCGCCCAGGGCCAGAGGGACAGAAACGTACGCCTCTGTGCAAATACTCAGTGTTTATTTAGCTTGCCTGGGAATGGGGGGTTAGCCAGTGGTATGGAGTCAATACAGTAAAAGCACAAGCAGTAAAGTAAAGTTTATTTTCTTATTCTTTTATTTTAAATGTCCTTTTCTTAATCTTTTATTTTAAATTTCCCTTTCTTAATCTTTTATTAGTATGTATTTCACTTTCTTATTCAAGATTTATTCCTTATTCTTTTATAGCTTTATTCTTATTATGGATTTCCGATGAGTGCATAGTGGTAGTAAAGTACCGGGTGACAGTGAACCTGGACCCCATTCCAGTGAGTACAGGCCAGGGGGCAGGAGGCTCTCTGAATGGGAAGCCGATCCATCCCAGCAAAACTTAAATCAGCTCCAGCACCTTGAATCTCCATAGGCTGGAAGCGCTCTTCTGAAAGCTTCCATGCGAAACCACAGAGAAATCCATTTGATGGAGCTCGATAGCCGTTTCGCTGTTATGGGAGAACTGTTTTTCCCTTATATTGTGCTAAATGCTTGACAGAGTCTCGATAATGATAACCGTAGCCATTAAAATTATATTATGCCAATTAGCGTTTGGGTTTTACAGGGAGAATGATGAGATGGGAGGAGGCGAGCCGCCCTCACTGCGGGGTGGGGGGATACTGGCACCGTGTCCATTTGGATATGGAGCGGCGGGATCTCGGGATGGGAGGCGGGGGTGGGGGGCGCCGCAGAGAGCGCCGGTCTGCTGAGCATTTGGAGCGGGCGAGGCGAGAAGCAACCCGGGTGACAGATCGATTATGTCACGGTCCCTTCGGTCCCACGCCGCGCATAAACGCTCGCAGATGCCCCCCACACACACCAAACCTCTCAAGATGTTTTACTGCCTATCAGGACTGCTTTAGTCTAGTCGTTTTATTGTCGTTGTACTGATAGGAAAAGAAACATTCCAATTATCTACAGTATCTGATCGTGTGAGCAAAGAGCACCTTTTTACAAATATGCACCTTTTTAAAACCAGTGTTTATGAGGTAGGTTTACTGGTAACGGGATGGTGGATTTGTTTGTGTATGTGTGGGTTTGCATAGATCACATTTGAGGACCAAAATGTGTGGTAAAACCTGAATCTCCCTACTTTTGAGGACATCTTTTGTGTGAGTCTGTGTGTGTGAGGGAAGTCTTTCTCCTCTGGTGTTTCTCACAGGCCTTCTTGGCCTGATTGCATCATGCACAGTGGCTGCTTTGCGTCCTCTGTGCCTCCTGTACTCCCCGGAAGCTCAGAAATGATCATGCTATAAAGCAAGAGTTATATTGATTTTTTGAAAAGGAAAATACGTTCAATTTACATATTAATGCGTCTTTTGTCCCGGTGGCAGCTCTGTATGTGGAAAAAAGTCCGCAGCCGCAGTGTTTAAACTTTTAAATGTCTGAATTACTTTTATTTATTTATTTTTTTTTCTGCATACAAGACTAGAGGTCACTTTTGGAAAAGGCATCACCATGGTAACAGGCCGAGAGCGGCTCATGGTATAGACAGAGAGGGCGGGTGCCTCCGGGAGGGGACTGGGGGTAATCAGTGTTGATTTTGCAGTATTTATCAGACTGACAACACCTTGTCAGGGTTTCCATAGCAACTGAGGGGGTGTAGAATGCCCACAGCATTGATTGAAGAGCCCTCTGCCTTGTGGGTCTAAATGCCCAGCATATCTCACAGTTTGTGTGTGTGCCAGGGTTGGTGGGGGGGGGGGTTACTTAGCTGTTTAAATTGCAGCCCCCACTACCCCAGATGTCCCCCAGTGAATAGCTGAATGCTTCAGGCTACCCTAGGGTAGCCCAGTGGGGACAAACCTGAACAAAGCTCTGGAACCTGAATGTGTTTTTAGGAGGCCTGAGGCTGAATCATAAAGTGTGTAGTTACTACCAGTGATGTGTCATCATATGCTCCAGGAATCAGGTCAGCTAACCTTTACTCGGTATCCTGAATGGGAAGCCAGATATTCCTGTTCCTAGCATCCGTCCTTAAATGTTTATTTCTATTACCTGAACTTGGTACATGTTATTTTTCTAGCAGGTTACATTTAGTAAATTATGACATACTGAGGATAATCAGTTTGAAGACTGTCTCTTGCTGGTGGACTGCCGTCAAAATTGGCTCAAAATTAATTCTGATTTACATTTATTTAACAGACATTTTTAAGCAGTATTCACTTGAGGAAGAGGGGTCTTGCGTGGAGCATTTTAGGTATTATGGGCCTTGCTTAAGAGTCTTAGAGGGAATCCACACAGTCAGCCCAGGGAAATGATAACCTGACCACAAGCACATCACTGTAACTCACCAAGCCCCCTGCTGGAGCATGGGCTGGTAGTCCCAGTTTTTTTTACATTAATCTGGGAGATGTGCTTCTGATTGTTCTAGGTGTGCTGGCCTAAGATGTTTTCTTTGATGCACTGTATTTGTGTACAAAGCAAAAGAAATCAGAGAGACCCAGAGGATGAGGAAGAGCTGTCAAAGACGTTTGTTCTTGGAGTCTCTCCAGAGGTGAATTATGTTCAGTTACACCAGATAGGTCTTCCAAAGCTGGAATACCCACGGAGAGCTTCTCAAATCCGTCTCATTGCATGTGTGATTTAGCTGCTGTTTAGAAGCACAAACATGGGACTCCAGCCATTATAAACGATTTACTGTTTGCAGTGGATGTCCCACTGACCCGGGTACGCCTTTGTTTCCAGCTTTGGAGAGCCTGTTGAGACCCTGTAGTACATCTGGCCACTGTAATCCCGGGACCCTAACCCCGCCCCCAAGTCAAAGAACCTGCAAGTCTGATTGGCCAAAAAGGTAATCTGCCTTAGACTCTTGAATAATGCATTAAAAATGTAGCCCTTTGCTACATGAATCGATGGGCTCTGTGTGGATATGGCAGCCTTTAGAGAGTCACTGTCTGCCTGGGATGGGAAGCACAGACTGCTCACATTTCCTTCTTTCTTTTGTCGGCTGGCCGAGGATTAAGGACCCTTTAGCTCAGTTGTGTCACATAGCCGTCCGGCCGTGTGCCTGAGGCATGCCTGCATGCCAGCGCTGACAAAGAAAAGAGAAAACGAGGAAAAACGAAACATTTTCCTCTTTTGTTGTCAGCCATTCTTGTGAATCAATCTACTGTACGTCTGAGGGAGCTGTTCTTTTTTTTCTTTCTTGCTTCTTGTCTCTATGGAAACAGAGGAGAGAGAAGACAAGTCTGGTTCCCATGGCGCAGGTTTCATTCATAAAAGCGCCCCTGCTGAAAGCACAGCCGGTGCCACATCATCTTGTAGGTGTGTGCACGACACTGCGGCCATGAGAGAGGCCCAAGGAGACGAGTTCTCAAGGCGGTATTTGTTTGGAATTTTTCATTCTGAAAGTTGGCGAGTGCGTGCACGTACCTGATAGGGTGCAGTAACACAGGTCCTGGCTGGAGCTTATTGGAGGCTCCACAGCTGTCAACAGCTCAGCAGAAACGTGACAGACACTTCATTATTCATAGCTCAGTGTCTTAATCTTCAGCTCACGGCAGCATCCAGGCGGTTTAATGTGCGGTTTCCAATGCTGAGCACCACGTCCCAGCATGCATGTCAAGCTGGCTGCAGTGAAAACAGTGAAATTGGTGTTAAAGGACCTTTCAAATTTGGAGGGAACAGTGAGGCATCATAAAAAGGTGAGGGCTCCAAAAAGTTGTCAACAGATTACATGAGATTCCGTTTTATTGTCATCGTACAAAGGACTCAGACAACTAAATGTAATTTGGCATCTAATCAAAAAAGTGCAAAATAGTGCTAGGGTGCTAGAAACAGCTATACGATACATTCATGGCGTGACAAATAAACAAATCGTGAATGTACATCTATACAGGGGTAAATGCCAAATAATGTAAATGTCAAGAGAAGTACAGGAAAACACTATGAATGAAATATGTTTCCCATAATGCTCAGGGTCACTGTTCAGTCCAGAGCCAATCATGGCTAATACATATCAAATGCATTTGTTTGTATCTTTTTTGTAGGGCATCCCATATTCCACAGGACAGGACATGTGCACCAGTACCAACTGCTGTGCATCCTCAGGCCATATGTGATTCATCTAACGTGACCTCCATTGCTTACGCAACATGCCCTGGTCAACTGTTCCTTCTGCCACTGTAGCAATGTGAAGCTCACCTTGGACCATAGCATGTTGCGCTTACCAGTCTAACCCCAGTTGAAGAGAGTCCAAGACTTACGTTTCTTAAGTGGAAAATATGCTTGCACAGACATGTGTTTAAATGTACACACACACACACACCAGTTCCTTGTGAACTAGCCCAAAAGGTTTCCTCTGTGCTAATTGATTAGCATCCTTGGGATGCTTTAGTAAGACTCTCCTAAAAACAAAGCAGCTTACAAACAAACCAAACGGAATCACCTGCGAGTTCCGTTTCCATAGCAACCCCGGATTTCCCACCCGTGGCCTCTGCTGTCTTGAATGAAGACACTTCTGTCGCCATAAGCCAGACCATGCTGTACTACGCTTGTCAACTCCGTCACGATACATTTGCTCTGACTTATGACACTGTCGTCCGTCTCACCCGGGCCTCTTATCCTTCGGCACGGAGCCATGCAGCTAAAGCATTGTGGGAAAGCCTCCCTTTTCGGCTGCTACACCTGCTCAACCACTCAAAGTATAAGAGAAACAAAGACAAATTCCTTTACAGCTGATTTGTGCGTTTACTCACCCATGTAGAAATCCCACAGGATTCTGTAACATTGCTTCTCCCTTTCGAGTTCTCCCAGCTTGAGGAATTCAGCACATCACACATGGTTCTGGCTTTTGCTGAATCTGAAGTCGACGTGAGGAAGCGAGCACAACTTTTAAGAATGGTGGCGTTGCCGGTTCAAGCAAGAAACAATTGACCTCTGAGTAAAAATAAGAGACCTATATACCTTGCAGGGGATTCTGCCTGTGAGCCTGCCCTGTTTCTGTCCTGCAAAGCCAAGGCAGGCACAAGCAGGCTAATTGGAGTGCAATCTAAAGTAATTGAATCGTTCCCATGTGAAGCGAGCCTCCAATTGGATTTTAGTCTCATGATTATTGCGAGGGTGACTGACAGTAAAAATGAGAGGTGCTTTCTAGAGATTTCTGTTTCCACGGTTGGGCTTTTTTTACTTAACTGTCAGGCACAGCAAATTGCTGAGCACGCCACAGAGTGGAAGTGAGACTTAATGAAATATATGGGGGTGTGTACTGCAAATCCAGTGTGTACGATTCAGCGAGGTTATCCCTCCAGCTTCCAAAACGGCTTTTCCTGGTCTGGTTTGAGATTTTAGGAAGCACGGGATACAGTTCGACCTGGATAGGATGTTAGTGCCTTGTAGGGCACACACTCAGGGCAATTTAGTGACAGCACAGTTAGGAAATCAGAAAACCCAGAGGGAACCCAGGCAGCGAGACGTGCAAACTGCACACGCCGACCATGATGTCGTGCTCAAAACCACCCCACATTCTTCAGCCCCTTTACATTCCCTGAAGCACATGGCCCCGACATCCAGTCCTTGAAGGGTCTTATTAGGTTGTTGTGTAGCTCCTGCCCTGATACTGCTTACATACCTGGGCGTTCATTGCCTCCCCTGATACTGCTTACATACCTGGGCGTTCATTGCCTGC
>JAODKL010000047.1:12655931-12683078 GCA_026780765.1 Petrocephalus schoutedeni
TTACATACCTGGGCGTTCATTGCCTCCCCTGATACTGCTTACATACCTGGGCGTTCATTGCCTGCCCTGATACTGCTAACATACCTGGGCATAGCGCACAGAGCTTTTCATTGATTATCCAGGATGCACGTTGGCGTTAACACTGAGGGCTGAGCTGGACCCCGGCATCCGGAGTAACGGGAGGTAAATGGGGCAGAGATTGAAGGAATAACACAGGGATTACAATGAGTATGTGATAATCTGTGCAAATCTGCAGCAGTACGACGGGGAAATAAAAAATGTAGAAAAATACAAACCTGGGGAGACAGCTACAGAACAGACAGAGCTGTGTTTTTATGGGGAAGAGGCGGGACAAGGGTGGTGGGAGGGGGGGGGGGGTGCGGAAATGTTTTTCTGTGCAAGCTTTGGTCCAAAACAGCACCACTGCTGGAAAGTAAAAAATGAAGAATAACACGAGCAGAGAATAACATTTGATTGGAGAAATGGAGGAGGAACACAAACAGGCCGTGCCCCTCGAAAGCGAGTCCTTATGCCAGGAGCAGAGACAGGGACCAGCGTCATGCTTTTATAAGCCCGGGGCCCCCTCCCCGGGGCAAGGCAGTGTGCCATCAAGTAATGAGAAGCTGCCTGTCAGCATCATTGATTGCTCCTGCAGCCGGGGTGCCTAGGTGTTTACGGAACATTCTCATCGGCGCCTGACGCCTGCCCCTGTAATGGGGGAATCAGCAGGCCGCACATCTGCATTAATACGGAGTGGGGAGGAATCAGACCGCCAGGGTCCATGCCGGTAATCACCTCGCCGGTCAGACGAAGGCAGCTTTCCGTTTTTAATACAGCCCCACCATGACTTGGTAAGAGTGCGCGGCGCCTCGCATCTATATTTTATGAGCCGTACAGTGAGTGTGTCGGCAGACCAGGTGCTTTCAGTCTCAGGGCCTCGTTTACACACTCACACACATGGTGGCGTTTTTCATTCCCTTATTTCCTTTTATGGTACCATGGGATGGTGACCCACCATCGTGTGGGAGGGGGTGGGGCCTGTCCCAGTAGATCTTTACCTATAACAAAGAAACCGGTGTGTTTTCTCAGATCCATATTCTTGAAAATGAAGGTTTCTGCGTGTGTGTGTGTGCGCAGTATATATATATATATATATATATATGCTGCAAAAGTGTTACTGAAAGCCTTCTGCCTCGTCTGTACCTGCTACTCTGTGAGGTGTCTTGCATGCAAATAATATTTTTCCATTTCCAGAGGTGCTGAGCTACAGGAAGTGGCCAAATGTGGCAGGGGCACAGTGACACTGCCGCCCTGGGGATCGCTGTGACAGTTTTGACCATTACATTTACGTTATTTAGCAGAAGCTTTTACCTGAACCGATGTACAACTCAGAGAAGGCAGGGGCAGACAGTCCCCGGAGCAACTCGAAAGTCAAGGTCTCGCTCCGGGGCAAAATAACACTGCCAGCCCTGGGATTTGACCCAACTACCTTCCAATCCCACACGTAGTATCCTAACCAGCTGAGCTGCACAGCAACCATGCAGCTCGGCAACAGAACACACATTCACAGTGCGGGGAAACAGGTGATTTACTATTGCTGCAGACATTGTGTTACCTCTGTGTACAATCACCCGTTAATTGGAACGTGATTAGTAGGTGGGTGTAGCAGAGTTGCACACACATCGAGTGCCGAGAGATAAACATGTAATGGGGAGTGTTAGCACGGAGGAGACGGACATTGATTTTTTATTTCTGAAAGTACAGATGCATTCAGCTACCATAATTGCTGATAGATCGTGTCAGCATAGAGCACCTTATCAGTGATGGAAAGTGTGATGGTCATAAGCAGAATCCCTGGAGGGGGGCTTGCTTTCTCATGATCTCCATGGTGACACCACCCTGTCGCCAGAGAGTGTGAAGCCATAAACCGCACGCCTCGGGCTCCTCCCCTAGGGGGCGTGCGTCATCGCTGCAGCCCTCCCACCTCTGTGGCCCACAGAGCAGAGATTTGTGAGACGGATGGCGACCGGGAGCACATTAACATGGCCAGAGGCCCCTAGGATTTTTTGTGGGGGGGGGGGGGGGGGTGTTCCGATAAAAGATGTTGACTTGGTGGGGGGGTTAAAATTTTACTAAACAAAATTAGTTGACTCCATCAGTGGTTCTAGACTCTGCCCCTTTGAAAAATTATTTTTTTGTAAAACCATTTTAGGATTTATCGCTGATTTCCGTATATACCTTGTACCCCATTCTTGGCACATTTTATTGTGGGGACCCCCCACGCCCTGCTCGGCAAAATAGATCAGGGGCTGAGCCCTCCCTAAGGGTCAAAACCTGGAGTTACCCTGGTCGTGGTCCCCTTTCAGCAAAGGCCCGTGGGCTTCAGCCTGGGTAAACCAGTGCATTCAGGCTCCCCTAGTGGCAGCACTGGGCCGGATTGGCAGAGCAGGGACCGACTGTCCCGAGCTGGTGCCGCGTTCCAGCTCTGCAACAGCGTTCATTACTCATCCTCAAAGGCAGCCCCGGGGGCTGCTTTCCCCCCAAACTGCTCTCACACCTGGAGCCGGCACTCGGTCTCAGCCTGCGCTGCGCTGTCTTCCAGGGTGGTCTGAACACAACCGGCGTCCCCGCGTGCTGCCATTCATTGTCGACGCACCTGAAACCCCTACACAGGCCGGAGCCTCGCCGAAAACGGGCGCGTTTTGCGGAAAGAGCAGCCGGCACCGTGGAAACCTGCAGAAGCGGCTCAGATGAAGTGCGTCACCCCCCCCCCCCCCCCCCCCCCCCCCCCTCGCCACCGCTGGCGTCATGATTCATTTATCTGTGTTCTTTTCCCCTACTGCAGTACTTTCGCCATAAACACTGAAGCCTCAGTCCTGTGGGCCGCAGATTATATGAGTATTTGACTCCTGTCTGCCACAACAGTAACACCCCCCATCCGGAAATAAAGACTTAATTAATCAATGTTTGAGTCTTAAGAGGTGACAAAGGAGATGATGCTGCATGTCCAAAATGAAGACACTCAAGGCCCCAACACTGATATGATTACTCTGCCAGATGGGAGAATTGAACCCACAACCTTCTGGACAGGGCCATAGATCCTTAACCTGCCACCCCCCCAATTAATTAGGCATTGAATGAACATGCAAAACAGCTGTTTGACTCCACGCCTGTCTCTCCATACACACAGAGTGAACATAATTACTGTCTAATTACAGGTCAGTATAGGGGCTGGTCCAGCCCACCCCCACATATAAACATACACAGCATACTTATGCTTACAAGTTAACCTCCCCTCTCCTGAACACTCCCCACTGACCCTACAGACTAATTAATACTCCCGCGAGCAATTGACGTGGCTTGCGGATCGATCGCCATGGCGATGTGAATCTGACCATGGTCTGGGGCCGGCTCTGTCGATCCGCCTCCCACCGGCGATCGATACATCCTCGTTACGCACCCCGTGATATTTTCCAAAAAAATAAATAAATAAACAAACTGATAAATAAATAAAAAAAATAAAAATCCGTCCGTACAGCTACAGTAAAAGGCACCACTGTGTTGTCCACAGTCGACCTGAAGTTGCTGCAGTTTCCGTGTATTTTATTTTTTTTTACATTTCTGTTATCTGCTTTATGAGCTGCTATTGATTGCTCAGTGGCACAGGGTCTGAAACAGCCCGATCTGCTCACCAAACCCCCCCTCCGCTCCTACAGGAACTCCACACTTCTTGGTGCCTGGAGTGCAGCTGTCTCTGCTAATGGAGATGAAAGCTGCCTGGGTCAGTAGTAGGTGTAGATATCAGGGGGACCTGAGGTCTGAATCAGGACAAGGCGAAGCTCCTCTGGGCCCAAGCCGACACGGACGACAGCCCTCAGAACCGAAGGGAGAAGAGGTGCGTAAAGACCCGGTGTTTCCAAGCTGACCAGACTCTGCTTAACAGCTGTGTCAAAATGATAAAGAGCCTGTTTATCATCCCCGGAAATGGAGTCTAAAAATACCCAGGGTACCCCCACCTTGGAGGGCCAGAGAAAGGGTAGCTAATTACAGTACATCGCCGACAACTGCAGCTTCCTGCCTCCTGGACAACAGGGAGTTTATGCTAATTCATAGATCTGTGCCTCGTTAATTCTTAGATGATGAGCACGTATTTATGGTAAGCAGACAGATTTTTGTTTATTCGCATTCAGCTGAATTTCATCTGGTCAGTTTACCTCCAGGTGATGACCTCCTAGTCCTTTCATAGCAATCGCACCCAGTGAAACCACTACTCTGCTGCCAACTGGAATGGGAAATGTGGAAATTCAAAATGGACCCTGGCACCATCAGAAGCTGTAACTGAACTGTTGACATTCGCAGAATGTACCGATTTAGAAGATCATGTAGATGACAACAGACAGACAGACAGACAGACAGATAGATAGACAGACAGATAGATAGATAGATGATGGATGGATGGATAGATGGATGCATGGATGGACAGATAGATAGATAGATAGATAGATGGATAGATGGATAGATAAATGGATGTATGGATAGATGGATGGATGCATGGATAGACAGATAGATGGATAGATAAATGGATGCAAGGATAGATGGATGGATGTAGTGTTGTGTGGCTCAGTGGGTTAGCATAATGAGCCACTGCTTGGGAGGCTGTCAGTTCAAATCCTGTCGTCTGCAGGCTGATGTTACTGCTGGGCCCCAGAGCAAGGCCCCCAACCCTCCAGTTGTTCCCGGGGCTGTTTTCCCAAAAAATGTTTATTATTGTCTTCTAAATAAATATAATGCAATTAAAAATAGAGTCATGCTTATAATGGAGCTGGAAAATTCCTATTGCCTAATGACGTCATAGGACAACACATTACTCAGGTGTTTGTGGTGACGCTGGTGTAAACGAACCTACTGCGCTTCCAGTTATATAACATGACAGTGCATACGATTATGTGCAGTACATACCGTAAATATTATACTTGATCATAATAACAACTGTGTTACTCTTTTTCTTTGTTACTGCTTTTTGCATTTATTATTCTGTCCTTTTTATGATTATTTAGGCTATACCATTTAGCCTAGGTGTACAGTAGGCTATACCATCTAGGTTTGTGCATGTACACTCTAGTTCACACAACAATAAAATTGCCTAATGACGCATTTCTCAGAATGTATGCCAATGGTAAGCGAAAGTGTTTATAATTCGCAAATGTGACAGCATAGCTTTTTAAATAAGTACCTTGTACAATGTACAAAAAACGAATGCAGGACACTGTCAAATACAGTGTGTCGTGTACCAGGAAGGCATTAAAGTCTTCCCATGCTGAATTATCTGAATGACATGGGACCTTATTCAACAGGTCCCATCTCGCGAGCGAAGGCCGGACGGCCGGGCTGTAATCTGGAGGTCAGCCCGCAGGCTACATGGTGGTGCGTTATGTAACCGCGAGCAGACGGCTGTCCCGCTGCACGCCGCTGCCAAAGCCGCTGACCGCCATCCAGGTCCCCACCCCGACAGCGAGCAGGGAAGCGGGAATTCGCCATCTGGCCTCCTAGGGCTACGGGTGTCTGCGTCCATGCCCGTGCTGGTCCCCTGGGGCTCCGCAGGGCGACGGCCAGGGAAGATCGCAATAAAAAGACGACGCGGCGATGCCAGCCGGTATCACCGCGATGGTGACATCACCAGCCGGCCCCGCACGCCACTTCCCACTTCTTCGCGAAAAGACGCCGTGATTTCAGGACCCACCTCCAGGACAAATCTGTTCTCAGAGGGGGGAAAAATGACCTAATTACCTCGACCTGCAGATTTTCTGCCGCCCTGCCAGTGCTAAAAATGAGATGGCAATCGGAGCGCGAACGAGGCTGGGCGATTACGAGATGGGCTCCTGCCCACTGAGCCAGATGTTTTAGCCACTGCATTTACACCTTCGGCCGCCACTCCCTGTAAGACTTTGTTATGGCTGGGGGGGACAAGGATGGCCGCCTAATTATCTGGCAGTATATTAGGAAGGGACGATATCGGTATAAATGCAATCATCGAGAAGGACCCAAGACGACATGGAACAGAGTGCTGCTGGCCATAGTTTCTCTGGAGACTGGTCTCTCCTCATTGGCTAGAGATTTATAAAAGGGACACAGGACAGACAAATGGATGGGGGGGGGTCATACAGCATCTAGAGTAGAGGTCAGCCTCTTGGTAGGATTATGGTCAGTGTGTACAGTTTTCCCGAAATAGCTCAGCCTGCTTATCCAGCACCTGAGCCCAGGTGGCAGCCAGGTAAGGATTAATTGATGCCCCCCCTCACATAGCTAATGTTAACAAATGAATGAACACACACCCGTCAAATGCAAAGTGCCTTGAATTCATCAGCTGCCTGTTGGCTGTTTCCTCCATAATAATAAAGTTCATACTAATGCTTTCTCCAGAACTTTGAAGCCATGCTTGCAAGCTGACCGGATTAGCATTACATTTATCTATTTAGCAGATCTACAAGGGGCACGCTTTATTTATTTATTTATTTTGGGAAAGCAGGATCAGAATGGCCCTGAATGGCCACACCTATCACGTATTACCTCTCGCTTGGTCCTTGTGTCTGTCTCATCAGCCCTAGTCTGGCTATTGATGTCGAACCTTCCTGTTGCGTGTGCCCTTCTTGGTTGCCTGTGCCCTTCCTGTTGCCTGTGCCCTTCCTGGTTGCCTGTGCCCTTCCTGGTTGCCTGTGCCCTTCCTGTTGCCTGTGCCCTTCCTGGTTGCCTCTGCTCTTCTTGGTTGCCTGTGCCCTTCCTGTTGCCTGTGCCCTTCCTGGTTGCCTGTGCCCTTCCTGTTGCCTGCGCCCTTCTTGGTTGCCTGCGCCCTTCTTGGTTGCCTGTGCCCTTCCTGTTGCCTGTGCCCTTCCTGGTTGCCTGTCCTCCTGTTTGTGATTCCTTTAGGTCCCGTTTATTTCCAGTCTGTTTACTTAGTTCAATTAACCCCCTTCATGTTTTGCCGCCACATCTGCCCTGGAGTCCTTCATTCCTTCGAGTCACGACACCTTTAGACTATGATCCCTACACACACATATACACACACACACATACACACTCACGAACAGCTCCATCATCAGTGCTACCAGGTACCGTACTGCTCAGCCGAGCATTTACCTGCCAATTAACTCCCAGGAGAAACACTCGTACACAACCCCCAAGTCCTCAGATGTCGACGGCCGCTGCAGGAGAGCTGGGACGCCATCACTTTCCTCAGGGCATGGGTACCAAGAGAACCTGGGATTAAAGAGCCCACTGATACAGGTCACACAAAACTGTAAAGCTGTATTTGACATGGGTTCCATTTGCTGCTAACACAAGTATATTTGATCACAGGTCTAAGAGTGATACTTTAGATCTAGATTTAGGAATCACTTTTTGCCTCCGTCATCTGGCTCTCCGTGAGACGCACTGACACATATACAGGTGAGAGCGAGCTTGGGGGTCACAACACAGGGACAGCCAGCGTGTGGATTCCCTGGAGCTGGGGGTTAAGGAACCTGCTCAGGAGCCCAACGGGGGCATCCATCTGCCGGGCCTGGACCTTCCAATCCTGAGCGCATGGGCCCTACCCGCTGCTCCACAAACCAACCCCCGTTTTGGTACTTTGATGAGGTTTTATGCTTCCTTTGTGTTTCTATATTTCTGTCAATCCTGCCCTTTTCATTTGAAAGTCATTCCTTAAAATGGCTCACTGGAAAGTGAACTTTGCAGCTGCCCTATATCTTGCACCAAAGGCTGTGTACGATGAAAAATACATCCTTTTTTTTTTTTAAATACTGTAAAGCAGAAATGAGGAGAATTTCAGGTTCTACTTCCATGGGCTTCTGCCAGATTCATTCTTTAATGGGAACAAGAGTTTTCAGACAGGAAATTCAGGCTACAGGTCCGTACACGGGTGACGAGGGTATGGGTCTGTGTGTGTGTATGTGTGTATGGGGGGGGGGGGCTTGGTCTCTGCAGCCACAGGTCACACAAGATCACAGGCTTTATAGGTCCTTAAGGTCCTGTATGGTGCCTGGCAAGAAGAAATGTGGAGAGATAGGAGTGTGAGACAGAGAGATAAGGCAGTAGAGGTGGGGACAGAGGAATGGAGTACAGGCAGCCACGTGCAAAATATAAACCACCTTAATACATATTGAACCAGAAAAGTGAAGACAGGGTCTGCCATGACATTTGTTTATAAAGGTCCCATTAGGGTCCTTTTTCAGAATCTCCCATAAACATGTAGAATTATGTACAGTGCGTAGATCGTAATTTGTGTTGTGAAACTTGCTAAGCAGTATCTAAAGGACAGACCTGTGTTAAGAGATAAACCGACATGCACTTTCAAAAGCCAAACCGGAGTGGCACCGTTTTACCGTTAACACTGAACAACATCGCTGCCTATATGGCAGAGGCCGGTCCTAAAAGCGGGTCTGAACTAGGAGGAGCAACTGCAGGCAACAATACACAAAACCTTAAAAGCACATAAAGGCACCCCTGTTCTTACTCTAAATACCACTGCCATAAACCACAGCATGGATCATAATCGTCATTAAGTTTCTTTATATATGAAATTCTTTGATTGATGGCAGGTGATTATCAAGCGTATTCTTTTTGCATAGCATAAACCTTCTAAAATGTAATAAATTACAATAGCAATCAGTGTTATGTAATAGGATTCAGAAGCCGTTGATGAACAGTTTAAATTTAGCCCGTTAAAGCCTGGCTCATCAGCTTAATCACTGCCGTACGCCATGCCGCTTGGAGACAATGTAATTTATCTGCGTTTATCACAACAGTCACAGGCATGCTTCGGGATCGCAGGAATATTAACAAAATGTCAATGCCAGTCTTGCAAAACTCGGGTATTTGTTTATATTCAGGGTATGCAAGATGATTATATATCAGATTGACCGGCTGCAAACAAATACGCAAAGTATTACTAACTGGGTTTATTGAATACCAAGTCAGAGGCGCATCTGTCAATCAGCACACTATATCCCGGCCTTTTGATTCCATTTTCAGTCACTTGAAATAACAATAATAAGTATTTCGTACTATTAAAAGCAGATGAGGAAAACGGGAAGGCGATTTGAGCGCCGTTTTCCCCATCAGAAGCAAACGCAGCAGCTATGGAGCTACCAGCGTGGCCCTGGGGGTGGCCGGAGGAAGCGCGCCAGCGTTTACACGCCGCATGTCACCCAGCTCAGCAACATCGGCGCAGCAGCACGTAATCCAAGCTGCACCCTCCCCGCCGCCTTAAATCCGCCCTCCCGCTTCACCTTGCGATCAGGATCGGCGGAGCCCCGTGGAGCCGCGCACCGAGCCTGCTAGTCCCGCGGGGCACTCGACGCTAACATGGTCTGCGGAGCACAGCGGCGACGCTAGCCACTCCAGGAGGATCCTCCGCAGGGCTGCAGCTCGCACTCGCACCGCGCCTGCACGCCCGCAGCCAGCCGCACTTAATCGCACAAGGTAGGGATGGATCGCGCTGCATCATGGCCAGCAGTCGCTGTAATATTTATAAGTCTGTTCAGTACTTACATTGTATCCTTTATAAGTGCGGCGGACTCCCCGAGCTTTTAGCTCCCTAACGCATTTATATGCAATTTTATATCGCTCCTCTAGACCATGCATTCACAGGTTGAGCAAATATCATACACATATATGAATGTTATTTTAATTGCACGGTATGTATTTCTGAATTGTCATTCCGGAATAAATAGCCTGGTTACCCTCATTCCGTCCCCGTTGTTAATGCGTCGCCAGCAAATGCAGTTTTGCTTTCATTTCTCTTTTTTTGTACGGATTATGTTTATTTGTATTTATTATTTTTCATGATCCGTTTCCATTGATGGGCAATAAGATAAAATAACCGGACGCCGTTTGCCATAATAAATACCGACCTGTAACGGAGCGATAACATTACGGCACGCATGTGCATTGAATGGTCACCCTGATTTCTTCCCCATCTGGGATGCGGGGCTTTTGTTGAGAAGCTTACACCAGGAAGCCGGCGGAGCCCCCGGAAAGCGCCGCCGTCCCGCCAGCCACAACTTTACTGTTCGGCGCCGCTGACTGCGATCGGGAGTTTATTCATCTACGCCAAACGGTGCGTTATCTCTCGCAGTATTTCAGGCATGAATAGATGGAGAAAATGCACGAAGTACGCTCGTCACAACAGTTTTGCTTCTGGGCTGATGCGACTCTGCCGATCGGGCGCTCCACCGCTTCGTCTCTCCGTCGGCTAAACTTGAAACGACTCATTGTTCATGAGCGCAACTTAAATATAGGAGATTTATCATTTTATCGATGCTCGCCGTATAGTCCGAAGTACTTAATGGTCTGCTTCAGTACCATGATAGATGCGATTTATAGACCTTTCACTAACTGGTAGACGGCATCATATAATTCTCTTCTATAGTTCTATATATATATATATTACTGTGCAGGTATTAAGCAGATAATGTTAGAAATGGATGTGCAAATAAATTACACGCACTGTTTGATGAATGGCTACCATCTATTGCCTTTCACGTAAAATGTAATTTCTAATCACACACATTTAACTTAAGAGTTAACAACCTTTTCAAATACAAAGTACGTTAAAATGTGTTTATGTTTAACGATACAAATAAGTGTATGCAAATTGTCTTAATACTTTATTTAGAAGTGTAAGGACACATCTGTACGCATATATGCATAATTAAAACGCAATAGTTAATGTTTTATCAGGATAATTGTAAAAGGTTTTTTGTTTTTGGTAACACTTCACTTAAAGCAGTCATTATAGAGCATTGCATGTACCTTCATAATGCATTGTAATGCATTCATAAAGTATTATAAACCCGGCTATAACTATTTATTGTAAGGCATAACACATTATAGTCATGTGCATTATGCATTATGAATGCTCTGTGCAGGTCTAATCTACAATGCACTATAAACACCTTCATAATGCAGCAGAAAGCATCCTTGATTCTTATACAGACCATTATAATGCATTATTAAAGTATTTGTAGTGCAGTATATGGGCTTCATAGAAAGTGTTACCGCTTTGTTTTATAGTACATTGAGTACAGATGTACAGCGCTTTTAAATGGGTCTCTCTAAATCGGAAGTACAGTGGAGCTTTGACCCTGATACTAAAATCTGCACCTGCACGGAGGCCTTGAGGACATTTCCAATTCCCAGCCTCCCTCGTCACCCCCATCCTCTCCCCATAGTCACAAAGGGCACGTTTGAGTCCCCATCTCTGGTTACCGTTTTTGGGGGGACGAAAACTTGTAGAGAGGAAAGACCTGAGATTAGCCGCAGCTAAATCTGCCGGATGCCAGTTGGAGATGAGAGCCGCATCGTCATGCCGGCACTGTCCTCCCCGACGCCGGTGTCACGTTTCGCTCGGCCGACCTTTGCTTTTCGGTGGTGAGAGTTGGATTGTTATGTAAATAGATCTCGCGAAGGCTTCCCCAGGAAAGTCAGCGCTGTGCTCAGGCTATCTGTGCTGGGAGCTCTCTGTGAACGTCCAGGAGGTCAGATCAGCATGAGACCGGGGGGTGGTGGGTGACCCAGACTGGGTTAGGGGCATTGTGGCTGTCTGTGGCCCTTCCCTCTCGGCTGTATTCAGCCGTTGGATCTTGGTGCGTGTCTGGGAACTCGGTCCCCTGCGAACACCCAGGACTGGAATTACTTCAGTAGGGCCACAGATTCATTTAAACTGCCGTGATATATACAGGGCTATAAATGAACCTTTTTTTCTTTCCATGGTAACGAAAATTCAGGAGCAGCTGGGAAAAATGAAAAATAAAAAAACAGCGAGAATGTGATGTTTCTCTCTGGCAGCGTTTTATCGTTCCGTTTGCGATGACTGGCGAGCTGCGTCGTTTCCGTGGGCTCGCTCGCGATCTCCGCCAAGCTGACCTCTGTGACCTCGGACCCCACTGTTTTTTTGGTCATTAGGCATAAGGGGCTCACTCCTGTTCAGCGCATGGCGGGGGACGCGTCCATTTCAGAATGGTGGTGAAATAAAAAAGGGGTTTTATTGGTTAGTCTACATTCTCCGTGGGGCTTTTTGTCTCATTACTGCCCAAGCTGTAGTGATTGATTCACGTAACGCAACCAATATCCTCTTCAAACAGCCGTATTTTCTTGAATATATGCCACATTTGGCCCGACTCTCGGCTCCTGTGGTACTTTCAGGCGAACGTCACGGCGAGCTGGGTGAAAATACGTACTTGCTTTATCTTCGGTTTTTCTGTGTCGTTCTGCTTTATTTTGGGCACCAGCTGTCCCTTTGATTTTTATTAGATGCTTAGATTGCAAGCTTTTCATATCGCAGGCTTTTCATATTGCTATCTAATTGGTCATCGGATATTTATTTACAGTAAACACATAGTTAGAAGCACAGCTCGGGGTCCGATACGAGGTTGCCCCCCCCCCCCCTCCCTTTGAAAGCTTTTTGGTCATGTGACCGAGTCTGACCACTTACCTCTGAGACTTTCCCATCTTGAGAGCACAGGAGCTCGGTCAGCCTCCAGCAACGCCGCTCTGCCTGGCAGCTTCCCAGTGAGCCCCTATGAGCCACAAAGGCCTCACTATGCTTTCTGCATGAATAGTCCACACTTCCTGCTTCCTGTCTTTAACAAGCGGGGAGGGGGGGGGAGGCTGGGGGTCATTCAGTCTCTCCCCTGAGCTTGCCTTGTGGCTGACTCTAATTTTGTTTTCGGTGGGGGGTTTTACAAAGGAAGGAGCAGTGTAGTGATGGCTGTGAAGGAATGCGTGTGTCAGTGGACATGACATGCTCCAGCAATGCACCCTGGGATACGACACGTGGTGTGGAATACTGAGCCTGTTTAAAGATTGAAAGAATTTTAAAAAAGTTATTAAACTTAAAAATAAACAATATTTTTAAGTTATTTCTCTCTGATGGCTACTTCCTGTCCACAAGGGTCAGCAGCGTAATGGGGAATGATGCTAACCGCGGACTGCTGCGTCCGGCCCGCTCACCCCCGTTGCTCTCTGCCCCTTCCTCAGAGCAGCGGTGACACTGTCCTGTCCCTCTGGTGCCCCTCTGGAGTCAGGCGGCCTCTCAAAGGTGTTCTTGGCATGACGCATTGACGTCTGGCGCCATCAGTGACCCCTGGCAGGGAGCAGCTGGTAGGCCGATGAATAAGGAAGGGGCGCTGACACAGAGGGGTGTCACCCGAAATGTGGCCTTTTTGTGCAGTCCTGCTTATTTCCGCCGTGTGAGTGTGTGTATGTCTCTGTGTGTATCTTTGTGTGTTTGTGTGTGGGTGTACGTGTCTGTGTGTGTCTGTGGTTGTGCGTGTCTGTGGTTGTGCATGTCTGTGTGCATCTTTGTGTGTCTGTGTGTGGGTGTATGAGAGTGTGTGTGTGTCTATGTCTACTTGTGGGTGTATGTGTCTGTGTGTGTCTGTGGTTGTGTGTGTGTGTGAGGGTGTGTGTCTGCTTATTGGTTTTTGTGTCAGTGTGTGTCTTTGAGCTTGTTTGTGTTTCCTTCTGTGTGTGTCTGTGAGTATGTGTGTGTGTTTGTGTCTGTCTGCGTGTGGGTGTACGTGTCTGTGTGTGTCTGTGGGTGTACGTGTCTGTGTGTTCCTGTGGTTGTGTGTGTCTGTGTGTGTCTTTGTGTGCCTGTGTGTGTCTGTGAGTGTCTTTGTGAGCCTGTGTGTGTCTGTGTGTAAGTGGCTGTGTGTATCTTTGTGTGTCTGTGTGTGCCTGTGTGTGTCTTTGTGAGCCTGTGTGTATCTGTGAGTGTGTGTGTATGTGTCTGTGGGTGTACGTGTCTGTGTGTGTCTGTGAGTGTATGTGTCTGTGTGTGTCTTTGCGTGTCTGCGTATGGGTGTATGTGCCTGTGTGTATCTGTGAGTGTGTGTGTGTATGTGGCTGTGTGTGTCTTTGCGTGTCTGCTTATGGGTGTATGTGCCTGTGTGTGTCTGTGGGTATGTGTCTGTGTGTGTTTTTGCGTGTCTGCCTATGGGTGTATGTGCCTGTGTGTGTCTGTGAGTGTGTGCGTATGTGTCTGTGAGTGTCTTTGCGTGTCTGCCTATGGGTGTACGTGTCTATGTGTGTCTGTAGTTGTGCGTGTCTGTGTGTGTCTTTGTGCACCTGTGTGTGTCTGTGAGTGTGTGTGTACGTGTCTGTGTGTGTCTGTGAGTGTGTGTATGTGTCTGTGAGTGTGTGTGTATGTGTCTGTGTGTGTCTGTGGTTATGTGTGTCTGTGTGTGCCTGTGGTTGTGTGTGTCTGTGTGTGTCTGTGAGTGTGTGTGTATGTGTCTGTGTGTGTCTGTGAGTGTGTTTCCTTCTTTGTGTGCCCCCATCCTAATAGTCCAAGGGAGCATGAAACCAAATGCAATTTAATTCATATTTGATTCGAAATCGAAAGCGTTCCAACCCACGACCACCAAATTTTATTGTGGGCAAAAAGGGAAGTTTATTCTGGAATATTCCGCTTTTACCTCTGCATTTTCCATGTTTTTAGCAATAATGAGAGCGTACTGAAGTCTGTGCCTGTGCCTGTTTAATGGCGTGATGGAAGAGTGCTTTGTACAGCATTTAACTGATTGAAAATATTTATCATGGACGAGAAATAACAAAGATGTGCCCTGTGATCCGGCTGGCCTACTTTACACCAGCCACCTGCTGCAGGTGGACCCACTGCCGGATATTTCAGACATCGTCCCCCAGCCTTGGGCCCAAGCCTCAGTGCTTCCAGTACTTAGGCATAGCAGGGAGAACGTTAACTGGAGTAATGAGGTACAGATCTGAAAAAGGACCCCCCCCACCCACCCCAAAGGATTGCTGGAGCGGGATTCCATTAATATAAACAATGCTGGTATGCCCAGAGAGAAAGCGCTCTGCAAAGCCCATAAAGACGTAATCTATTACCTTCAAGAACGTGAGCGCTCATATTCCGGGCTTCCGGGAATGCCGTCTCTCAGCGAGGCGATGGTGTAGTGCTCGCTGTCGATTTGAGTTTGAATAGGAGAATTTATGGCTTTCATTTTACAACGAATAAAAATGTGGCTGCTGTCA
Source organism: Petrocephalus schoutedeni (assembly GCA_026780765.1). Lineage (NCBI taxonomy): Eukaryota > Metazoa > Chordata > Actinopteri > Osteoglossiformes > Mormyridae > Petrocephalus > Petrocephalus schoutedeni. The sequence goes on from JAODKL010000047.1 coordinate 12,670,986, forward strand.
TTTATAAACACGCCTTCTCTTTGACGGCAGTCGTCTGTATGGCAAGGCTGCAGTTGGGTTGGGCAGGGAAACCTTCGGATTGGTGGGGACACCGCAGGTATGTGGGTGCAGCCCGTAGCCCCATGAAAGTCAGACAAATACACAATTAACATCTGGATCGGAGCTAGATTTTTGCGCACTGGAATTTGCCGGGCTCCATAGACAGGAATGCGTAGGGTCATGTATGAACTATGCATACTTTTGAAACAGACCTAAGACTTTTTTGAGAGTCTGTGTGGCCCAATTTCCTCCACAGAGTTACAAGCTGGATGCTTTGCCCTTATTTGGTGATAATATTTAATCTTCATGGACAGATGTTTTTTGACATGACATTTGACCTCAGACAGCTAATAGCTCGTCAATAGAAGCCTGTGATCCATCGCAGAGGTTACTCCTTAATGTCAACGTTCCAGACCTTGGGAGTCCAACGACAAACAATCCTTTAGAAGTTTGAGGATTGAGGTCATAGTCCCATATTCTGAAGAGGTGCTCATAACTCATCTAACTCTGTAAGCCTTGGAAGAGAGCGGCTTGGTTTGTAGCAACAGAAGGCCCAGAGGCGAATATAGACCCAATTTAAGGAGGTTTCAGCCACCCATTTGCTTGTATCAGCTCACCTGAAAAATTATTCAAATCCATCCATCCATTTTCCATAGCACCTTGTCCTGGGGGTCATGTGGGTATGGAAAATGGGGGGGGGGGTCCCGAGCTTATCCCAGAAACACCGGGCACAAGGCTGGGAATAACCCAGGACGGGACGCCAGCCCATTTCAGAATGCTCAGATCCATTTAGCGACCAGTTGCATATTTTCGTACAGATTTTATCATTGGCGGATGGCGTACCATATTTCTTCAGACTGAGAGGGGCATCCCTACTGGGGGAGGAGCGTCCAAGAGGGTCAGATCCTAGAATCACTCCCGTCGAAGCAGATGGGCTTCGCTGTCGGGCTGGAGCGGCCTCCAGAGCGACCTGTACCGCTGGCTGCAGGATGTACGCAGGCGAGCGGCCGCAGGCTGCCTCACACGGAAAGCCAGCGCGATTCATTAGCATAACGTCGCCACCGGAGTGTCGCTGAGAAGTTTATTCAAGAGCAGGAGGCCTCTGTCACCCCCTAGTGCGGAACATGACTAAATTAACAGGGGAAAGACGGAAAGGTTTGCCGCAAGTAATACAAAGAAGTGCTCATGGCTGTCAAGGGTGAAATGAAATGTGGCGTCTTCCATCATTTAGCAGCAGAAATGGGTACCGCTTTGCCACAATGGTGTCATTTCCCCCTCTTTTCCATCCATCCTGAAATGTTGTAGACAGTGCGTGGGGGTGGTTTCTTTCAGGTACGCTTTCAGATATGAAGCAGATTGTAAAGACCCGTGTGAGGCAGTGTCACTTGACCCGAGCGATGATGTCATTGACTTGTTCCATTTATTGGATGAAATTCCCGGCGGTTCTCTCTCTGGTCCTCTCCGACCTCGGCGGCTTGAGGCTGCGACCGTCACATGTGCAGAGAGGACCTAAAACACTGGGTGTGAGCAAGACCTTCATCGAGAGGTGAAAAATCCCAGGGTTCCCTTTCCCGCTCCACATCACCCCCTACTGGTATTTAAGTATAAATGTGATACACCGAGGAGGGTCCTCCTTTGAGGTGAGCAGATGTCGAGAAGAAAGAAGTGTGAGCTTTTTGCTTCTTATTGAGATCCGCGGCTCAGATAGAGTGTAGACGGGTCAAGGCGAGAACGGACATCAGCGCGGACACCGCTGGGGGTCAGAACGCTGCCGATTAACGGATCGGACAGATCAGCACCTTGCCTGCTCAGCAGCTCTTCTCGGTCTGCACCCCCGCCCGGCTCTGACTCAGCACAATCACGTGTTTATGGTCTCTGAATTGTCGGTGGAGGGGGGTCAGTTACCGGAGGTACGCCCCGTCTCCATGGCGCCCTGGTTGGGAGCCCCCACCCTCCCTATGTGCTGGAGCCGCTCCATTCAGAACCACAGGAACCACTGTCTGCTCTGCTCAGCGATTTGCTCCAGGGGGAGAGATGGCTGAGCGTGCCGCCGTGTTCTTCTGTCTCAGAAAGTACCGGAAGGAGACCGGGGGAAGGGATTTGGGCAGGACAGAATGTGATGGATGGGGGGGGGGCTGTCTCCAGGCCAGCACCGGTCAAGTTTCCCCTGCCAAGCCTCCATGGCCAATCATCACCCAGTTTCACTTTACCCCATTATTGTCAACCTAGTAGCAGTGAAATGGGTGATTTAAAAATAAAAACACTGTATTGGGGGTGGGTGGTTATGGAAATAGTTGTTGACCTCCTCAGAAGATGGGAAATTGGAAATTGGAATCTGCCCCCTTGGTGCAGGGCCTGGGAGCATGTATTGTGGGGAGGGGCAGAGAGAGGAAACTTTGCTTACTTTATTAATCCAGCATCCGCCGCAGCAGAATTGAGTGCTCCTGTCTCCTGGTTCCACCCCCCCCCCCCCATCCTACACTAATAGAGTGGAGTTGTCTCATCTGCCCCGTGTGACTCCCTGAATCCTCGTTGTCAGGAATTCGAGCCGCTTAATTGAAAAAGTGCAGCTTCCCCTGGTAGGAGACGGCTCTCCTTCACCGTAATCGCTCACGCATTTATAAACGGGCGCGTTTTCAAGTCAATAGAAGTCACGCGCACCCGGCAAGCAATTAAAGACAGAAACACAAGCCGTCCAGCAACAAGTCAGGCCCTTAATCCCGCGGCCTCAGCACCGCCCCCTTCTGGTGGATCGCTGCAGTTTTTAACACTAACGAAAGAGGCAGAGTAGGACTGAGCTTAGGAGTTTACTAAATGGTGCTTTGATCAAGCTCTGCGGGAATGGGATGCCTGCTTGTGGTGAGGTTAATGATGCGCTTTTTTTATACAGCTGATTCCATGAGCAGCTGGTGCCTTAATAATATAAGGCTTAGAAACAGTTTGGGTGGTGTTTGATGAAGACGTCCATATTGGAATCGAGGAGAGTGTTTTGCGACGGGGTGGACGGTGACTGCCATAAGCCTGCCTTACCTGCTGTGTCGTATGGCTGAGGGATCCAGGGAGGGAATGTTAGGTTAGAGGATCCGGGTACGAGCTGCCGAACCGACGATTTGGGTCCGATAGTCAGTCACTGGCATGTTGTTCAGGTGAACACCTGTCTGGGTTTTACTGTTAGGGCCATCTGCAATATATAATTAGAGCCCTATTAAGATCGACTCAGAGTGATGTCCCGGAAAGCGCAGAGTCAGGGCCACGAGGGGCTTGGGGACACAGGCCCCCACATTTTGACAAGTGTCCAGTTTTTACTGCTGCTTCCCCCACCCCAGTTGACAGCTGCCCACCAGGGGACACCCCAAGAATTCTGTCTCAATCAGAACACTGGTGCCCACCCAGCATATGCCCCACCTAAGATGACATGCCGGTAATTCCCCCCCCCCCCCCCCACCCCCCTTGTATAAATCTTGGGCCCAGCTGTCAATTTTACTCTGGCACTGACACGGGGTAGTGGTGAGGTTGCCTCCACTGTGCGTGACCTGTGAATTTGGCATGCATCAGTCATGCAGAACATTAAATTAACATGCATATTCAACAGCTCCGCTTTGGACGCTGTGCGTCACGATGGGAATCACAGTTGCCAGAGCACACCATACTCTCAGGCAGCCAGTGCGTAACAAGTCTGTGCAGACATTTCCCCGTCTCCGATAATTATTCTCCATCTGGACCCTCATCGCCAGCCATTTCTGCCGTTGAAGTGCGTCCATCTAGATGGACACTGCCACTGCGTCCGATTGAGTGTCGCTGCTCGATTGATGAGTTTGATTCTCGGAGATGCTCTCTGCACGTGTCTGTTTTTGGCAGGTGAACAGATGTGCCCTGTAAGTCAAAGCTGACTCAACCCAATATAACAGAACCAAACTGAAGGCCTAGGCACGGGAGCTCCAGACCATGTTAATGCGCTGCTGGGTGCGAGCTGATCCAGCTGGAGCGATACTGCAGTGGAAATGTGGCACAGAATCAGGAGAAAGGCAACCTGTCTCAGATTGATGTGGCCTCAGTAAAGTCACAACATTACTGGAACGCATTAGCCCGGTTCTGAGCAAGCAGTGCCTACTGGCTGTGTGTTTTTATCCAAGGCTGATGGTACTGGTCTCTGACATCTGGGCAGAGGTTGGTTGGGCACTAATTGTGTCTAGATACTCATGATAATATGCCAAGTCTCCACAGCAGTGAGGCATTATGGGTCAAAGGTCAAAAATAAAAGTTTTTAAGCAAAGGCCATGTCAGGAAGGTGTCTGCTGCCCCTGATGTTCACGGGCAGCCCGGAGCTGCGTGTCTCGCCCTCCTTTTCTCCTTTTGTTCACACCATCTTGTTCCTTTTTTATCATTCTGTGTCGTGGTTCCATACCGACTGTTTTTCAGCTCGAGGATGAATTCTTTTCCGGCACGGAGTAAGTGCTGGATACTTTCGAAGCCGACGTTTCTGCGTTTGAGCGTTTGTGCCGTAATATCTGGTCCGTGCCATCGCCAGCTATAAAGGGAAACGGCGCAGCCGGGCTCCATTGACGCGAAGAGGAAAATGTGTAGCTGTGTGGGATTCATTAGCGTGACCGCTGACCATTTCCGGAGGCGTTTGACTTTTTCTATGTGTTTTTTTGCCATTTTAGTTTCACGGTTTATGTGTAAACAGTTGTGAAAACTGTTTTACTACCATGAGAAGGACAAAAATAATCTTTGTCTCTACTGGTCATTAGCCAAACCCCACCACACTTTGTGGAGTGTGTGTATGATTTTTGTACCTCTGACTGTGTGTGTTGGTTTATGCCCCTGTGTTTGTATGTGTGTGCTTCTGTGTACCTCTGGCTGTGTATGTGTGTGTGTTGGTTTGTGCCTCGGTGTGTGTATGTGTGCTCTTCTGGCTGTGTATGTGTGTGTGTGTGCTGATTTGTGTGCCTGCTTGAATGTGTGTCTCAGTGCACCTCTAGGTATGTGTGTGTGCTAATATGTGTGTCTGCTTGAATGTGTGTCTCTGGGCACCTCTATGTGTGTGTGTGTGTGTGTGTGTGTGTGTATGTGCGTGTCCGGGCTGCCGCTAGAGATTTTTGGCCCCATAACATGCTGGGCCTCCAACTCAGACCTATCCAATTACGGTCCACATCTTTTAGGGCCCTGTCTCTCAGGGCCCCTTGGAACCGTCCTTACTGCCCTCTTATGGTCCCCCTTGTGAGTCATTATGTGCCTTTGTGCGTCTGTGGCCATGTGTGTGTCTGTGTGTGCGTGTGTGTGCGCCAGTGGCCAGATCAGGCTGCGATGTTATGGTCTCGCAGCTGCCAGCATCCTGAGCTGCTCACCGAGAATGAAAGCGATCCCAGCTTCCACCTCGAGGAGCTCCTGGCTGTGCCGTGACCTGCAGGGCTGACGTCATCCCGGCCACCTTCCCGTCACCCTGCCATCACGCTCGTTAGTGCGTTATCATGTAGCCGACGCGCTTATCCATGCGGCATGCGTGCAGCACTGCGTGGGACATTAATTATGGCGAATGCATTATTCAACACCTCTCTACTATTTAGCACGCTGGCTAAATGAAGATATATCGGTTTTAGATTAGTGTTCAGGCATCGAGAGGGCAGGGTATGGCAGTGGGGCTTAAAAAAAATGGGGGAATATGCACAGTGGCCCAGTAACAGAGGATTCCAAAGAAGGAGCACTGGGCATTGTTTACAGTTATGTGTCCTTAAAGGACAGCACAGGTCATGTGACGCTGATATGATCCCGCAGAATGGGAGGCAGGGCAGGAGGAAGTGATACAGCAGCAATTAGTGGAGGAGGGAAGGGGGCGTGGCCAGTAAGGACAAAGGCGGTGAGGGGGATGGCGGTGCTAGAAGCAGGTGGGATTATGGGAAGGACAGCACGAGGGGCTAAAGAAGGAGCAGAATTAAATCTTTAGGGGTCCCTGAACTCCTGATGCTGGAAGTCCTCACATCCATAGATGTCCTGACATGGTTCTGGAGGAAGATGTGTGGAGTTGCCATACTGACCTAGGGCTGACACGGAGGGGAGGGGGCATTTTTGGGGCATGTTGGGCAATGGGAAGTATGAACGAAGGTCCTCTTCTTTATGCTTGTGTCCCAAACAAAATGTTCAAGACCAGAAGACAAGTACAAAATGTGAGAGGATTAAACAGTGACACTGCGCGATCGTGTCCTCCCTGGTTCCCTGTGTTGTTGCTGGGAGTCTTTCCACTTATTATGAGCAGAATATGGCAGTTCGAGAAGATGTGCATTTGGGTGAGGTGTCAGCTCAGAGACGTTCCCCTAGCTGATTCACCACTGCAGTCAGGCTCCACGCCTAACTGAAATGCTGGCCCACAGGAGAGCAGGATTTTAGGGTCATCATGTCAAAATTACCTGCCGCCACTCTGTCCGCCGCCCTTCCATTCTGGATTGCATAATGAGGGGGCGGGACTTCAGCAAATGCTCCCCTCGCAGACGAGGACAGAGAGGTCAGCGAAGCAGCGCCGCTCACTTACCCGCGATGAAACGCGGCCCATGGCGGTTTGTGTTACTGCTGCACTGCTGCAGTCGCGGAGGCGCTATACGATGCGCTCGCTGTGGGCGTCCTTTTTCCCAGAATGCACTGGAAAGCTGCCCGATTACATAAATGGATATTACCTCATCAGCAGAATTGCGTCTCGATTTGAAAGCCAAGAACAGAGATGTAAATGTAAACCCAGAACCATCATACAGATGTGAAAGAGTGTCTCATCAAAACCTATTCTGGGAAAAAGACAATCAATATATGCCTTTTGAGGGAAAAAGCAATAAGATTTGTGAACGATCAGGAAAGTTTACTGTTACTCCATGCATGTGGCACTGTCGTTGTGGCTGTCTTTGCCCCACCTGTAGGGGTCACCATTCTCTGAAGGGTGATCCAAGACACATTTGGGATAGGCACATTGTGTCTCCCATAATGGTCTGACGTCAAACTGTCTCCGCGACGGACACCTAATTTTGGATTCGTAATTAACATACGCAGGCTTCTCCGTGAGTCTTAATTAGATCATTTGACTGGAATGGAAAATGAAAGATTAATGTGTACGCCATGGTCTTGCATCAAGGATTTGCCTTTGTACTAAGGGGCCATGGTAGGGTCTTTGATGGAGAGGAAGGTCCCAGTGTATTGTATTATTATTATTTATTATTATTATTTTTTTACATCTGTACTTTGTTCAAGGGAAGTAAACTTTACGAATGTCATTTTTTTCTGCAGGTCAGGGGGTTACAGGATTTGGGATTTAACTGATATTGTTTTATGATCTTTGAGTGTCCCATCCTACAGACAATGAGATGTATTACATCACTGTGCCATTTGCTGACTTATATAATTTTTTGGGGCAATATAGACAGTATAAATTAGCATTTGAAGATGAATCTGACATATTCCTTACTTTCAACCTTCAACATAGTATATAAGATGCATGAAATGTTTACAGCCATCACCAGGCACAATGGTGAATCCGGGGAATCTTTATGGTGTTTAATTACAGACTGGCAGATATTCTGTTACATTTTGACGACATCGATGTGTCAGCATCTCAGCTTTTAAGGGGGATTTGTCATATATAATTATGTTTCTCACAAGCACATAAATCCTCAGTGAGGCTTAGTCGGGCTGTCTTGAAATGAAATGATTTATTATTTATGATTTATTTGCCATCTGCACAAGTACATTGAAATTCTTCTTTTTACATATCCCATCTTACTCTCCTTTAAGACATACGCACATATATAGAGTTAAGAACAAAACTTTTGGAATGGAGTGTTAGGGGCCCTGATCAACAGCCCAACATGCATGTGATTATTTTACTGAAGCTTGGGGTTCAAACCAACAACCTTCCGATCACAGGGGCAGAGCCACACAACACTAGACCCCCCCCCCCCCCCCGATCTTCTTTGAATTTGAAAGAAGTTTGCTCTTTTTGAGTTGAGACCCTATACCTTGTTGACCACAAACTTGGCCAATTCCATTCTACCATCATATATTTGGCAGCTCAGAATCTCCACCCCAGAAATAAATATATCAGTAACCGGGAGCGAAAACCAAAATGAAAGCTCTTCCTCAGGGATCCGAACGTCCCACACCAGATTTAGATCATCTCATTCCGATAGGAAGGGCAGACAGTGCTGTCTGACAAATGACAAGAAGTCAAGGTTGCAGCACGTCGTTGTCCCTGATCGTGGTTGTCACACTGACTTTTCTCTAGAAAAATCTGTCTAGTGTGATTAAAAATATTGTCCACTTGCTCAATGTAAAACTCTGCACTTCGTACTCCACTGTCGACTATAATTATTTGCTAAGAAGTTTTGTGCATGTGAAAGCTTTTGATGATAAAATTGGTTTAATTGGCTTCCAACCCGCAGTGTGACCATTAGCAAAGGCAAATCCAGGCAGGGGCGTTTTAGCCGTCTTGCATGGCCTCACATGGCTCGTTCAGTTTCACATGCCTATCAAGGGCATATACAGGGGTGGGGCCATAGCGGGACAGCCCCCAGCCGAAAGCCGATTGGCCCAGGAGTGCCCCTTCTCCTGTCACTCACCAACTCAAAACATATCATTGGCTAATGATGACGTTGTCCCCTCTGTATAAATTATTGCCCCTCTTATGTGTCCCACCTTAAAAAAGTCTTAGAATCACCCCTGACACCTACACAGAATAGTTATTGTTTTTTATTTTTTTATATTTTGTGCTGACCTTGCGGCTCGTTGCTCTGCACGGGTATATTTATTTTTATGAAGAGTCGGGAGGGACATTTAAGGACAGTGGGTGAGGATGGGCTTTGGTATTATACTGGCCCTCCAGGCTGGGGTTAAATCCCATATTCTCGTTCTCTCTCTGACCTATTTAGAGGCAGTGATGGTGACTAAAAGTCAAGCATAGGGCAGCAGCTGGCGTAATGGATGATGGCCTGCACTTACGACACAAAAAAGCATTTCTGCTTGAGGTCCTGTGGAGAGCTCGGTGGGAGTACCCTTCAGCAAAGTACCTCACTGAGATTTACTCTGCTGTCACCTCAGTGGGCATATCTTGGAATCTCTGTTTATTTGAGTAAAACTGCAGTAAAATAAATTGGGTCAAGGTACTCATTTGAGTTAAATACTTGATGTGGGTAGTTCAAAAAATATTAGGACAAATATAGTATCTATCCATCCGTCTGTCTCCTAGAATTGTGTGTCCTGTTCAGGGCCATTTTGAGCCTAGTGGCAGAAGGCAGGGGACACCCTAGACGGGATGCCAACCCATTACAGGGCTCCCACAGAGACGTACACACACACACACACACACACACACACACACTCTGCATAATTCAGAGATTCATGTAACTGCATATTTTCAGGCTGTAGAAGAAAACTGGATCAGATTCGACCCCGCAGCACTGGAGGTGTGAGGCTGCAGTGCTCCCCCTAGTGCCTGCCGGGCAGAAGGCCATGTCCACAATATGCATGGCTCTTTACTGCCTGACGCCGTCCTGTCGGCCAGATCAGAGGTGCCCCATCTGCAGCCTCCCTCTCTCTGGTAGTCCCAAACGGGCACTATTTGACTAAAGTCGCCCATCCTTGCTATTATGAGCTGCTGCTCCCCGTGTCCCACAGAACGCTCGCTCACCCAGGACGCAGCCTTGTTCTTATTTTTACCGCGTTGATTAGTTCGTTCTCTCAGGTCTTCTGAGACCCCCACCCCCTGCCCCCCCCCCACCCGCCCCCCATGCTAAATTAGCTACCCGTCAATCTGGGTCAGAGCCCGACCCTAGATAATGTCTTCTGCGAAAACCAAGAGTGGGCACGTTTCCAGCACGGCAGCCGCCTTTTGCCCGGAATAAGCCAGCCTCGATGTGGGCATGCCGCCTGGCCACAGGAAGCGGGTACATATTTGCCGGAATGCCACCGGAACGTTGCCGTTAGGTTCCAAAAATGTGTTTCGAAGGTGGGAAGTAGAGTGTCTTTCGTGCTTCGAAGGATAGTCTAATGATAAGGATGGAGACTGTTGTGCCTTGTGCAATGACAATAAAGATATCCATCCATCCATCCATCCATTCATCCATCCATTCTTTCGTTCATTCATCCATTTATTCATTCATTCATTCAGTGGTATTTGAAAAGGAGCATCTTCTTGCAGGTATCTTCAGTGGCGGTAACTGGGCAGACACTTTGATGCCCTTTTGGCCGAGTGTTGGGTGTTGGATGTTGGGTGCTGGGATGAACACTGCCAGTAACAAATCTGCACTTTTAAGGTCGGCTTGGAGAGGGAGGAGGTCTCCCCTCGGAGCTCCCCAAGACCAAGGAGAGCTGTCATCTAAGGGGGGGGCCGAGAGAAAGCAAAGTGGGCCTCGCCGCGGAGGGAGCTCAGAGTAGCAGACGGCGCCTTCGATCATTGGGGCCGCAGGAATGTGGATGATGGAGGAGAATGCGGCCGGCAGGGGCCGGGGGGGGGGGGGATGCCGCGATTGGCTATCTGAGCTGCAGGGGCGAGCTTTCAGCATGGTGCTCTTGGCTTTAAGCACCCTGTAATGACGATGGGGGGGGGGGGGTCACTGTTTCCCCGCTGAGTGCCATAGACACATGAGGCGGTGAGAGCTTTGGCTCACACCCCCCGCATCACCAGGCTAAATGGGGGCTATTACAGCAAAATTCGACCTGAAACCGCCTATATGGCAAAGAGTGGGACACCAGTGGAGGTAGGAGGTGAGGTTATGGCTAGGGGAAATCTATCATCTCCCAGCTGGTTATCCTGGTCGGGGCACTTCCCTGATCCAGGTGGCAGAGAACACAAGATAGCAGGGTCGATCCTGGGTGTTTCTAAGGCACTCGGCATAACAGGGGCCATAATTAATACAGAGGGGCTGACCTTTTCATTAGCCAATGAGATGTTCTGAATTGGGGAGTGACAGGGGAGGGACATGCCAAGGCCAATCAGCTTTCATGTGGGGTTTGTGTCATTGTATATGTTGCTGCAAGACAGGGTGCACCCTGGATGGGATCCCAGTTCCTCACAGGGTACAGGCACGCACACACATTCGCACAGTCACACACTAGGGGCAGTTTAGAGTCACTGGTGAGTCTTGGGACTGCAGAAAACCGGAGTCCCAGGAGTAAATCTGCAGAATGCAGGGAGAATTTGCGAACGCTGCAAAGCGATTATTAAATAATAGTGAAGCACTTGGTTAAGCATGTTGCCCCATATACTAAGATGTGGCGATACAGAGGAAACACTGATATACACATCCAAGCCGTCCTGTACCGTTGGCACTGTTAGGCGGCCGTTTACAAACCTTGTCCCGTGCCACGTTTGGGTGTCGGCGACGCCCTGCGCGAGCCGCGGCTCTGCATTGGTGCGGCGCTGGTTGCCGTGGAGATTTACCGCCAGCGGGCCTCTCTCTCTGCCGCCGTTACTCTCGGGTATTGATGTGGTGGGGTGTGTGTGGTGCAGCTGGGAGATCCAGCAGGAGTGGTCGACCCTTCAGGGCCGTGCTCTCACTCTCTTTCATGCACACGCTTTCTCTCCACTCTGTCCATTTCTATCCCTCTGTTCTGCACCGGGCCTCCCCGCCACTCCCTGCCCGGCATCTCCTGCGTTCCTCTCACCCTCCTATTGTCTCCCCTTTCCTTGCTCCATCACTCATTCTAATTTGCATCTTCTCGCACCCTCTCTCTCTTCTCCCTCCCCTATAACATCACTCCGGCAGAAGGGTACCCCGCCCTGTCGTGGTACGGAAACCCCCCTGCTGCTCCCCGCCCCGCGGCAGCTAATTGGTGCTGCCTGCGGCGCGACGAGGCGAGACCTCCAGGAGGGTGACGGCACAGTGGCGGAGGCGGGGGGTGTGCTGCAAACATCCATACGGCAATGCATTTCCATTCGTCCACCTTACTAGCTGGACGTGATCTCTGGCCTTTAAATCCGGACCGAGGCTGGAAACAATATAGGAACAATGGATGGGAATGAAATCCTTTGAACAGGAGCTGCTCCCCCCCAATCTCGCCCACCCCTCCCCCCCACTCATC
>JAODKL010000047.1:12683133-12695263 GCA_026780765.1 Petrocephalus schoutedeni
CACACACATACCCATTATCAGATTTAAAATATGCATCAGCAGTCAGCCGCCAGAATTTGCGAAGCGCGGAAATCATCTGCTAGCCGAGGCATCCTCCTCAGCCCGCTGCGTCAGAGCCGGGGGTCATTATGGCCCACAAGCCACTTTCCTCATTAGAATTTCAAACGTTCTATTCAGCACCATTAAAGCAACCAGACTCGGCCGCCATTTCTCGGCGGGTCTTCGGCGCCTGTCCGGCATCCTCAAAAGCGCTCTGATTGTGGCGTGGCGTACCTCACACGTCCCGTAACCCGGGGGCTACTGAGTACCCTCTAAAGTCTTTACAGGAGTAAACAAAGTCCTGAATTACCCGGCATTAGAAGGAAAGGACAGCTCGCTGCTGTAATTTATTGGGTAATTGTTACTGCCTGATCACTGAAACTGTAATTACTCACTGCTGCTGTAAAGACGGCTGCTCCCACACACGGAATAAGAGGAAAAGGAAAGTTCCTGTTATTGATTTTCATTAGGTAAAATGAGACAGAAGTGATTAAGCATACTTATGAGCTGAGTGTGATGTCACAACTTATAAATCCAATGAGTCGACAGGCTGTTTGCCAAGCTACAGAAATGCATGGCACAACGCAGAGGACGGGACGTAACGTTTTACTGTCCGCCAAGCCTGTCCTCTCCGTCAGATGGTGGGTCCCGCCTAACAGCCCTCGTAACTCTTGGTGGAAGCTCAGCGTGACCCCTGTGATCTCCAGCCCTGATCTCCTTGCAACTGGCAGCTGATGGATGCTCAAAAGATATCTGGGGCCGGGATGGGTAAACCGTCAGGAGATAAAACTCTACTGGGGTTGAGTCAGGACGGGGGGTGGGGGGTGGGGGTTTCCATGGCTACGTGGTGGTGGAGTGGGGAACGTTCTCCTACAGGAGCAGGCTGATGAAAGCTGACACCGTCCAAAGCACTAGATAATTTGGCACTTCAGTCCTGTCACCTTCCACATCGACAGGAACAAGCTGCTTCTAGGGATCCTCCAAGAAAACTAAAGGGCGATGATGTCATCACCTAGCATGGCAGTGTGCGCAGGATGGGTGGATGGATGGATGGCGATGAAAGGGGATAGTATTGGGGGTGATGTTGTTCTTTGAGGGCTCCCTGCACTTGTTCATCCTGATACTTTATTTCACACACAAACATTTGTGGTAACTCACTAGTGCGAGGTCGCCTTACACTAGTGATGTCAGCAAGTGCGATTTGCCCATGACATAAGCGAACAAGCAAGTTCAATTAATGCAACAGATACTGGGTTTCCACGGAGCTTATCAAAGGCAGTACATCGCACACCCTGCACAGGATACCATCAGAGAACATGCACATGCACATACACACACACCAAGGGCAACCCCGCACAGCACAGGGAAAACATGAAAACCCCTCACACAGAGCGAGGGGGGATTCACACCTGCAGCCATAGGGGTGTGTGTTACCATACCACCTTTGTGCAGGTTCGTATTCACAAACAGACGAAAATTATATTCATTTTGTTCCCTACAAATTAATAAGAAAAAGTCACATTCAGGCAATCGAGAAAAGAAATGTCCTATGTGCAAGTCCATTTTGAGACCTAATTACATTTGTTTTCCCCCGAATGGACGGATTTCAAAACCGATGTTTATTTCTGGCTTTGATGTGCAGATTTGGTGACTGGGGTGGAAGCAGCACATTATAGACGCTGTGTCTAGAGTCTAAATGTGCACCATTTCACCGATAATAGGCAGCCTGTATTTACCTCAGGGCCCCACTGCAGAGGAAGAGCCATTTTAGGGCATAGCACCTGGCTAGGGTTCAAGTATATGGTCTCCTCTGGCTATACTGCAGTAGGGGAATGAACTGATTCTGTCGTGTCACATATATACAGGTCAGAATTAAATGAAAGTGTAAAATGAAACTGCAGGGGGCTGTGTATGGCCTACAGGTTAGGTCTCTACACCCATGGCCTCGGGAGAATAGTCACATGTTTGTTTGGCCCTTGAGCAAGGCCCTTAACACCTCAGAATGCTCCAGGGGCACCAGATAAGTGGCCTGCCCCTGCGCTTGGACCCCAGGCATCACACTCAGCTGTATATTTGTGTGTTTGTGTCTCACAGGAGAGCATGACGGGATATGAGAAAAGAGGCACTGCATTATACCTGCACTCATGCGAATGGCAAATCAATCATCACATTTCAGCTGATTGTTACTCACCTGGTCTGTCTTTTTCAGAAATACCCCCTTGGCAAAATGTTGTCAAAACACCCGGGAGACATGTAAGGATCTAATCCCCTGTCAGTTTCAGCGAGGCAGGTGCGAAATCCAGCGTTGTAATTTATTTACCGCGTTTCAGCTGGCCTCTGAACCGGTGCTCGGAACGTTTCTGATCCTCGGCAGACGGCTTTGCACAAATTACAGCTAACACCCTTAATTTGTTTACAAGGTCGGTTGTCTGGCGTGGAGATGACTGAAGCAGTGAGGCTGCATGAGAAGCCCGCTCCTTTGCCTGTTGTCAACGGCCGAACGCTGGCTGGGTTTATGAGCTAAGCCTGGTGATGGGGCATGGAGAAATTTTAAATGAATGCTTGTTGAGCGGATGGACAAGAGCAGGAAAAATCTGGCAGATTCATGCATGCTGCCTGGGACTATAACATTGGGCTCCAGGGGTGTAAAGAATGGCAGGGCCACGGGGGTACTGACCCCAGCTGAAAGCTGATTGGCCACCAAGTTGGCCCCTCCCCTGTCACTTACAAATTCAAAACATATCATTAGCTAATGATAGGATTGGGCCCTCTGTGTGAATTATGGCCCCTCTACCTTAAAAAATCCTAGAGCTTCCCCCACTGTTTTGGCTCCCTTTATTTGGCTGTTTCAGTCCTATTCCTTTCATCATTTCGTTACACCCATCACCCGATTGCTACCCCAAATACAGCCCATTCTGTCCTCTATCTCCAGGTCACATGACTCTGCTTCCCATTCCACCTGGAACATGTCTATATATACCAGTGTTAACGGAAGCTGCTTTCTTCAAGTGATATGGCTTAAATTTGTTTTTATATCACCTATTCATAGAATAGGAGGTTTAATCAGCAACATCCTCCAGAAGTTGAGCTCTAGAATATTGAACTGTTTAGTCTAGAAAAACAAGCATTGTTTTCACCCAGCGACCTGCATTTACTTCTGTGTTTCCTGGGCGAGCAGCAGCTAAGCTTGGGCCGAATGTGATGTTCTTGCAGCCTGCGAGTAAACACAGCACAGCACGATAGCATCCTGCCCACCATGTTTGCTTTCGCGACTTTCCTGGCAGACGTTACAGGAGGTGGCCTTATTAATTACTGCAGGCTTAAAAACAAGTTTTTAATAAAGCCTCCAGCTTTCTATGAAGACTAAAAAAATGGGCTGGAATTGCACGATGTTTCCACAGATTCCACATCGGTTTGTTTTAATGGATGCTATAAACCAGTGTCACATACTTAGTCTATATTTTAAATTGCAAGAGGACCGGACAGAAGTTAGTGACTTTCGAGGGTGTATAGGTATTCCTATTGGTTCCTGACTTTCGAGGGCATATAGGGGCTTCCTATTGGTTCCTGACTTTCAAGGGTATATAGGGGCTTCCTATTGGTTCCTGACCTTCAAGGGCATATATGGGCTTCCTATTGGTTCCTGACCTTCGAGGGTATATAGGGGCTTCCTATTGATTCCTGACCTTTGAAGGTATATATGGGCTTCCTATTGGTTCCTGACCTTCAAGGGCATATATGGGCTTCCTATTGGTTCCTGACCTTCGAGGGTATATAGGGGCTTCCTATTGGTTCCTGACCTTTGAGGGCATATAGGGGCTTCCTATTGGTTCCTGACCTTCGAGGGCATATAGGGGCTTCCTATTGATTCCTGATCTTTGAAGGTATATAGGGGCTTCCTATTGGTTCCTGACCTTCGAGAGTATATAGGAGCTTCCTATTGGTTTCTGACCTTCGAGGGTGTATAGGGGATTACTATTGGTGTCTGTCCTTTTTTGGGTGCATGGGGACTTCCTGTTGGTTCCTGACCTTTCATCACCTCTTCCTTACAGCCTTATTTGCCGGTTTCATCAGGGGCTCAGTGTAGAGACTCGCCGCCATGGGAAAACAGAACAGCAAGCTCCGACCCGAGATGCTGCAGGACCTGAGGGAGAACACGGAGTTCTCAGACCATGAGCTGCAGGAGTGGTACAAGGTATCTTCATAGGGGTAGTGTCTTTGCTGTGCCATCTATCCAGCAATCTTCTATATTGCTTATCTAGCACAGGTCTTGCTTGAGCACCAAGCCTAACCCAGGAAGAAAAGGTTCCAAGGCAGGGTACACCCTGGATGGGATGCCAGTCCATTGCATCTTGTCATAATGACAAAGGATGAGCCAAAAATCGTTGCCTGATCATGAATCAGCAGCTTAACGGGGCTTGGCATTTAAATCCCGGATAACCAAATTAAGATTTATTATATCCATAATTATATTACCTAAACTGCCAGGAAGTCTTGCTATGCAGGAATTTTCCCATTTCCCATAAGTCTCCACTCCTCCTCCTCCACACCAGGGCTTCCTAAAAGACTGCCCCAGCGGCCACCTCAATGTCGAGGAGTTCAAGAAGATCTACGCCAACTTCTTCCCCTACGGCGACGCCTCCAAGTTCGCCGAGCACGTCTTCCGCACCTTTGACACCAACAACGACGGCACCATCGACTTCCGGGAGTTCATCATCGCGCTGAGCGTCACCTCACGTGGCAAGCTGGAGCAGAAGCTCAAGTGGGCCTTCAGCATGTACGACCTGGACGGCAACGGCTACATCAGCCGGGAGGAGATGCTGGAGATCGTGCAGGTGGGGAAACATCCGCTTCTGTGTTAAAACGGATCCAAGGGTCTTCTCCGCTGGATTAATTCAAGGCAAAAGGAAATTTGCTCAGGAGGGACCTCAAAGATTTTCAGTTTTTGTTGGATAAATACACAAAATAAACACAGGTCAAATTAGCTATGCAGTGGAATGCAAGAAAGAGTAGAAATTGTCAGTAGATGCCAAAAGCAATGGGTCCCAATGGTTTTTATTAAAGGCAAATAAATAACTAATATTGTATCCCTTTAATGAACCATAAACATACTCTATGAGCAAGTACTAATTGGCCCCAGTCCTTGCTTTGGTGCAGAAGCGAAGGCTAGTAGCAAAGTATAGTGGAGCCTATAGTGGAAGTATAGTAGCAAACAGACAGCCATACAACTATACAAAGACAGACACAGTAGACACAGTAACTGCATATTTTATCAAAACTGGGTTATGACCAACATCTGTGCCCTAAGGCAGCGTTTGATTAAATGACAAAATATCGTAGTTCAACTATGCCCGGATTTGAATAAGCATACTGTTGTTTACCTATCTGCTATGCAAACGAGTGGAAAGCCAAAAAGCTCATTTCTTAGTGTTGTCGTCAGCGTAGTTACCGCAAAATAGAGTGTTGGGGCAGCGGTGTAGCTGTATTTGCATTGCTGGGCTGCACCACGTGCTTGGGGAGACATGAAGAGGGGTGGGGTACAGGCGAGTGGGCACTGGTAGGGGGTGCGCAAGGCAGGGAGTAGCAACTTGTTCCTGGATTAGCGAGGTAAATTTAACTGGGATTTATCCCTGGGTGTACAGAACGGACGGATTATCCCCGGGCTAATCGAGGCTGCCGTTCTCTGGCACTCGGGGATTATGGGCCTTTTCTCACAGGCCTGTGGTGGCTAAAAGCGGCAATTGACGTTATTTCACTATTCTGGAGTGGAAAGGGTAACTCTCATCCATAGTGCATGACTTTGAGGTACAGTGCCTCTGCTGGCAGCACTCGTTAATCAATTAACTGGCGGAACTAATCAGGGGTTGCCCATCAGGCCTTAGGAATGGCTCCATTGCATCCCACAGCCAGACAAAGAAACCCTTTCTCCTTAACGTCTTCCAACACATATCGCAACAAATATCTGCAACCCTCCTAATTATCGGAGGTCTTGTCCTGCATCCTAATATCAGCTCTTCATGAAAATGTCCCTGTCTGCCCCCCCCCCCCCATTTTCCAGGCCATATACAAGATGGTATCGTCTGTGATGAAGATGCCAGAGGATGAGTCCACTCCTGAAAAGAGGACAGACAAAATCTTCAGGCAGATGGACCTGAACAATGATGGTGAGTTAATAAACTCTGCCAACCAATATTGAAGAAAGCAGTAGGTCTTGCAGGAGGAGGTCTGGGATGCAGGTATCTTTTGTTAGAGAAGTGGATTGTAATTGGTGGGTTGCACACTTTGGTTGATAAAATGGATGGTGATTGGTGGGTTGCACACTTTAGTTGATGAAATGGATGGCGATTGGTGGGTCGCTAACTTTGGTCGGTGAAACGGATTGTGATTGGTTGATTGCCCCCTTCCCCTCAACAGGTAAGCTGTCCCTGGAAGAGTTCATCAAAGGTGCCAAAAGCGACCCCTCCATCGTGAGGCTACTGCAGTGTGACCCCAGCAGTGCATCACAGTTCTGAGTGTCCCCCTGTCAGTGGGAAACAAACACAAAATGCATGAAGGTTCCTGTCTTATTTTTCTTGTGTACCAGAAGAAAGAGTCAAAAGAAAAACAAAAGCATTATCATTCAAATTTTTCAAAAAAGGAACATATAAGAAACTGTTCGAAGCATCACCTGTCGGCTGTCTGTCATATGCTAAGCTCCGGACGAGAGAGGTGGATGGATGGAGGGTGAAATCGGAAGTTCGAGGACTGAAGGGTGAAGAGGGAAGCATTTCTGAGTGATGATTTCGCTCTGTTATCCACGTGTGGACAGCTTCGTTTTTGCTCGGTTTCCTTGACGCACAGATTTCAATCCACTTTTATATTCATATTCGCCTGTACATGAAATGCATGTACATACAAAAGCGTGCTATCGTATGTATTTATGTACGCGGCTGCCACGGAGGCAGTATTCATATAGATTTGCTCTTCTGAACCCGATGCAGGTGTATGTCAGCTAAGCACTTCCTGGAGTTTTTAATGACTGGAGTTTATGATTTTTCTCACTAAGTAAGAAAAAAGGCTGAAGGCACAGTTGCTTTATTTTAATTTTTTTGGTCATTGTTTTGTACAATTTTATTTTCTTAGTGTATTTATTTTTTGTGCTTTTTTTCAGTGGATGATAATCAAACGACAGCCATTGGGATAAGTGAGACGTAAAGACTGATTCCCCCACATTCATCCAGTTACCACTCTGGGGTGTAATTATACCATGTTACCATTCTACCAAGCTTTGCACTGAATTGTGGGAAGGATTTGCTGCAGGGGACTGTTTTTTTTTTTCTGTGAACCGTACATGTAGGATTAGCGAAAGCAGTACCTTAGCTGAGGGCACGGTGCTTGTGCGCAGTGTGTGTATGCGTGTGCGTGTGGAGAAAGCTGAACACCGCAGGACTTTCATTATGACTTTTAGCAGTGACATCAGTGTGTTTTTTCCAGGCACTGCATTGTGTACCAAAAGAAAAAAAAAATGAAATATTATGTTTGTTCATGAATACATTGCACCCGCTGATATTAGAGCTCTACAAGGAAGAGAATGTATTAAATATCCTGTTTACACATGCACCCCTTTTAATGGGTTTAGATTTTTTTCCCCCCTCCACCGTACAGGAGAAAACGTTTAATTCAACACCAGGGGGGAGGGAAGCAAGTTCTTTGTCCTACAAGGTGTGCAGTCTACTGAGAGCATATCTGCTGTTAGCGTGTTAGCACGTATGTGTGTTAGCACGTTAGCGTGTTAGCACAGATGCCCCCCCGTTTCACCGTGAGGCCCTTGCTGGGAACATCGTTGGTGCAACACACTCCTGCTGCTGTAGAGAGCCTGCAAGGGGCCACATAGGGGTAGCAGAGGCACAGTGTTTCTCCAAGGAGCTCTGATGCTAGCTCCTCAAGCTAATTTTCCATTACACACGTGTTCCGTTTGTCTTCCTGTTGCATGATAATCATGAGTTATGTTCTCCTCTCTTTACCCCTCCCCCTTTCCCTACCTCATTTGATGGAAAATATACTTAGATTACACATTTCCGACTCTTCCTTTTGTTGCAGCCAAAACATGGTGCTTGCCAGTTATTTGATGCTACCGTGAAGGACTGATGCGTAAGAATGGAAAAGATCAGGTGGTTCCGAGATGCTCCTGTGACATGTCAGCCAGGTCAAGATCCTTGGCACCAGTTTGGGGGGAGGGTGGGACACTAAACCTATCTGAAAGATGATTGGTCCCAGAGTGGCCCCTCCCCTCTCATGCACCAATTCAAAACGTTGTCATTGGCTGGCCCCAGAAAATGGACTATGGCCCCTATTATTCCCCCACCACCCAAAAATTGCCCCTGTATCACCACTGATTTGGATTTTTAGAGACCTGTTGCACAAATCAGCATGTCACTCATGCAATCTCCTCGAAGATGTTCGATGGGACTTCTTGATCCCTGGGCATCGTGGGCTTGTTCACAAATGCAAGGGAGTATCCCAAAATGGAGGCCACACTCACATCTATTCTGAGCCGTTTAACTGGCTTTTTGTGCTGCCAATTAAAATGTCAGAGTCTACAGTTAAGGGCAGAAAACCCACTGAGGACGTTAATGTTGTCGCTGTATAGTACAGAGGACATTCTGCCATTGTCCTCTTTACAGCAGGACTTCCCATCTCACCTCTCATGGGGCACACAATACATTTAACTTGGCGCCTTACTATTTTAGCTATAAGATGGAAAATACTGTCTTTCTCTGAGGAGGACAATTCCCAGCGTACAGACACGGGTGGGATGTGGTGGGTTGGGGGATTTAAAGGCACACACATAATGCACTGCCATTGTTTTTATGGTCAGGTGAGCAGAGGTGCGTACATAGTGCAAGGAATCCTGAGAAGGCACGGCTTTGAATTATTAAGCGTGAAAGTGAAAAACAAACATCAACAACGCATAGAGAAGCAACTGGGCCATGCTGTCCCGTGTCAGCTGGGGAACGTATAAAGAACACACCGTGACCGGACAGGGTTTGGCAGGAAGACAATTAGACCATGAGCTCTGAGCGAAATATAATCTAGTCTAAATCTATGCTCAACACATAAGCTTTGAGATACTGTATATTGAGATAAATCCTGTTGTTCTTTGAAGAGGACAGTTAGGGCTTTAAGATGGCATCACGTGTGGGGGTGTGACCTTGCCAACTTCCTCTTCTGGTCAAATAGGTATTTTTACCAATATTAAAAAACTTTTTTTTTCCCCCTGGGTTTCAGGAGAAAATACCTATTAGAGACGAGTTATATAACAGGCACTACAGAAGTCAGATCCAGAGGCTGCTTCTGTCAAACTGACTGCGCCAGATTCTCAGCTCAGGCTGTTCTGCAGATTCCGCCTCCAGCTTTGAAGGCCCCGCCTCGCCTCGATGAGGCTCCTCCTCCTGTTTACTAGGCTCCACCCAGGTGGCCGACATCACTTCCTCTCGACTCGCCACTCTCACCTGAAACACAAACTTACTTCGAAGAATCAGCTTGAGAATCATGACCGGCACACACAGTGGAAAGATCTGACCAGACAAGTTACCAGTGTCTGAGAAAAGTATGAACATTAAACCAGGGGAAAAGATGACTTTTTGAGATAAGTCATACCTGTATGGCCTTAATGGTTGTCCTCTTGGCCTGGTTGGGGACAGGGAAGTGTAGGAAGGAGACGCAAACCACAACATTCCTCCCCAAGAAGGCAGATTCCACCATGCATAACACGATGAGAGGAACCCAGAGGACGATGCTTGTTCCCTGGCAAAGGGAGAATATAACTTTACTAGCAGGGTTTACTTATTATGTATTTACAGACGTGTGTGTGTACTGTGCAGGAACAGCACTGTCCCCCAAGTCAGCCGCAGCAGCCATGCTGCCTCCTAAACCAACATTTAACTTATTTTATCCAAAGTGACGCACATATTTTGTGAAAGCAGAATCAGACTGTCCCCGGAGAAATTGGAGGTTAAGGGCCTTGCCCAGGGCCTCAACGGTGGCATTACTCTGCTGAGCCTGGGATTTGAGCTAACGACTTCCCCTCCTAATTTACTGAGCCACGCGCCGCCCCCATATATTTCTTGCTTAAGTCATGGGCTGCGCTTCTGCAGGGTGACTGGCGAGTCTCGCCTCTGCCAATCAGTGAGATGGATGGCCTCGGTACAGTTCAGGTGAACTTCGATGCTTCGGGCAGAGATCTAGCTCTTTGCAGGTCTCATACACCCACATACACAGAGGAACCAACAGACCACCAACCAACATTAACTCACCCACCAACAGACTCACGTAGATGCGGGTGGGTTGGAAGGGGCATTCGTTGGCGATGGCGGGGTTGCTGGAGGCATCCTGGACCTTGCAGTGAGCCAGGAGGCTGTTGGGCCCCGCAGCAATGGCCCTCCCTAGGGTCACGGTCAGGCCTGCAACCGAAGCGGCGGCCAGGAGGCTCCCTAGCAAACTGGCCCACAGCAGGAAGCACATCTACTGACAGAAGACATCATGGCGGAGATACTGGGTGTCTCTCACTATGCATATCTGACCATACTTGAGTTCTCATGTAGCTGTTTTTTGTCATCTTCCACTGCCGAAGGGCAGACAATCCCATGATTCATCGTGCCCCAAGTTCATTCTTGGGGGGGCAAGTTAGCGAGACAAGTAGGATAATTGCATTCTTGGAATTGAGAAACACCCACTGATCAGCCCGACAGGTCTTAGTGTGAGCCATACAGAACGATCAGAGGAAGGACGATCTACACAGGGCATACGACAATGCAAAGTTAGCTAGCAATGGCTATTCCCTCTACTGTGATCTGACAGCCCATGGAAAGTGTTGCTGGAAATCAGACAGTGTTGAGTAGAAAACGACAAAGTGTGTGAGTGTGAGGGGAAGACTTTGAGGGCTACATGACACATCACGGGACACGCACGAGCTTCCTGCTCTTCCTTCTGGATATGATAAGGCTTGATACTCCGACAGTGATGCCCTGGGAAACACACAGGTGAGAGGTTTTCCAGGCAAGTACAGTGCAATGCAAAAAAAAAAAAAAAACACAATTTGACATATGCAAATTAATAGTGACACAATAAAATTAACAGGAATTCCTTCTGTTCTCCAAAAAGTTACCGATATCTCACTGGAAGGCTATAAAAATCCTCAATGTGACTATTTTTGAAATGGTTGACAGAGCAAACTTCACCAGGCTCAGAGATTTAATCGTACTGAGGGTCAGGTCCAAAATGTGCAAGATTGCGGGGGTGGGGTGGCACTCTCACCACAATGCCAGCCACCAGGGCGGCGACGTGGGCGCAGGTGTACACCATGGCTTGGCTCTGATGGCGTTGGCTGATATGCCGGAGAACACTGCCGTGCACTAGCGCCCCCAGCAGGAAGTTGACATGGCCAACCACCACCATGGCCAGCCCCGCCCTCATCAAGGTTGCGCTGTCCGCCACATGGCTGTAACAAACCCCTGTGGGAGGGCGAGATGAGGGAATGCGTACGGGCAACGAGGGCGGAGTAACAGATGGCCTGACGGGGGGCTGAAACTCGAGAAGGGCAACTAAAGTGCCACAGCTTCTGGCTGTCAAGAGCTCACGGATCATATGGTTCCATGCCAGGCCCAGCTACCTCTCCAAAGTATTACTGACACCCTCAGATAGAAGTACAACAACAGGAAGGAAGAGTCCACACGTCTAGATCCTCTTCAACGTCCAGGGAGGAACCAGAAGGAACCAACTGATTCTGGTTTAACCACAACCATTGGTAGGACCCTAAGACATCTGGGGCTGTGCCCCGGTTCTCAAACTACAGACACAGTTGTCAAAACATCTGCATTAAACTAACTATTCGGGGTACATTCAGATTAATCCGTGGCTCTGGCCCTCAGCACCCCAGGCTTGCTTTTCCTCTGGGTTTGACATTTGAATGAGGTGCTTAACCTAAAACACTGCAGCGTCGATCCAGCAGCAATAATTGGAAATGTCTTAGACTTGCACAAGTCGCGCTGGGACAAATTACATTCCACTGAGCTGAGATATCTCAGCATAAATTCAGACTTTATGGCCACGG
>JAODKL010000047.1:12695363-12708584 GCA_026780765.1 Petrocephalus schoutedeni
TGGAGGTGGGGGAGGGGGGCTCACCATGGTCCAGATACGAGCCTAGCTATCAGAGACCCTTGGCGGGCTGGCTTAGCTGGACTCCTCTATGCACACGCTCAGCATTTTAAACCTTGAATTAGGAGGCTGACAATCATAGCCCTTTGATTGGCTGCATTGGTCCCACGGTAAACAGCTCGAGGGAGATAAATGATTATCCGAATATCACACGGCCATAAATGATTACCCGAATAGCACACAGCGACACCCCTGCGGCTCCACAGCACGCTCTGCAAATCGAATATCTTGCTCAAGAGTAGTAAACAGAACAGCGAGGAAGCGCCCAAAGCCCTCGGTACAGGACGAGGGGGCTTCTCCTCTCCAGACTGAGCCGCTTTGCTCGGTCTCAGCGCAGTACGAGGGCCGATTCGCCCACTAATCCTCCTAATTGCCGCCAACCGAATAAACCTCGGCGTTCCAAAAGAATAAACTGCCTAGCAGTTCCCAGAACAATCCAGAAATCTTCGGTGACATAAGCATTAGCGTGCTGGGTGATTCTGGGCCGTGACGCCAAGTGCCAAACAAGGACGTCCACCACAGAGTGTCACGGGTGAAATTGACCTGCGTGACTGACTGTGGCGTGGTTCCATCCTCTCACTGTTGTGGCAAATTTGCTCATTCACACTCCTGCACAGGCTGGACCTGGAAAATTGTGTGAATTCAAATATAATTTAGCTTGTAAAATGTTTGCATTTGCCTTGCATTTGTGGCGGCCAAATGGTCCATAAAGAAATCTTCACTTTGCAGACTGAGTTAAAAAAAAATAGAAGACTTTATGATAAAGCAGCCAAATAGCTCCCTTTCATGGTGAAAGCATGTAATGATATTAAGATCACATTACTCAGCTGGTGGCAGACATTTTTATTCAGGAATAAATGTTAGTAACTTGGAATTGAACTTCAAAGCCATTTACACAGATGGATGTTATATGGAACCAATTAAATACTTTGCCATTGACTGAATAGCAGAGTTTATTATGCAGCTTGTTGATGAAGCGCAGAATCACAAAGTGGGTATCGCAGTGAAAACAGTTGCCCAGTATTACTTCTGGACATTTTTATAACTGGACAAGGGGCCAGAGATAATCATTAGGGACTGGCTTCATCCTGACAAGGTCTCCTGTCTGAATCCCGGGATGACTCAACACTATCAGAATTCCTTCACACCATCAACATCTGTACGGCTGGCTTTATTTGAATAAAACTGCAAGTGTAATGTTGAAATACATATATCTTACTTAAACAACACTGTTAAACACAGCAACGGAAATGCTGGGAACCTACCCATTTGTCTTTTTTTTTACAGTTTACAGTTTAAACATAGACATTGAAATGGTCCTTACAAGTATGGACTTTGCCCTGAAACACCTGTACACAACACATTTCTCTTTAATGACTATTATAAAGGGCACTTGAAACAGATACTTACCTACATTTTCCATTGTGAACGAGTGATATTTTAAAGTCCTTTAGACAGTGTTTTGGGTGCTGATGTCCATAAGCTTTTCAAACACACACACACACGCACACACACACACCCCTCTCCAAATGACAGAGCCCCCTCTCCTTTAAAGAGACAGTGTCCTTCTTGGTGCCCACCCACCTGCACTGATTCATAGAAACAGATCTGGAAGTTGTGGATGGCTCTTTTCATCGTTTGATGCTGTTTCTGGAATTACCGAATATTTTGAGTTAATTGTATAACCAAATTACTATTAATTATTAAAGTATATTAAAGCTGTTAAGGTATGTAAGGATGTTAAGGTATGCTTAGATGTTGCTAATGCATGTTCTATGAATGCGATATGATGGTGTACTGAAAGCATTATAGAGTCATAATGAGGGTGCAGTTAATGTAAAGCATTACCCTTAATTTAAATGTTCCATGAAAGCTTCAAATGAATGTTTTACGCTAAAAAAAATTCCCTTTATTGTTAACTAATGTACTGTACATTAACAGGTATGATAGAAATTAATTACTTCTCATTTGGTAATAGATAAAATTTTAGGTTCTCTGTTAACTATACAAAAAGCAATCCATTGTAAGTATTTTTATAAATATTACTTCAATTTAACTAATCATTAAACTGTGATTAAATTTGAGCCCAAAATATGCTGTTTAATGTTGGCGTGTCTACAATAAAATTTGCAGTGTAAATTGAATAATTTTTTTGGAAAAAATATGAGTCTTTAGTGAGCGCCGAGGTGCTAGGCTTTGGAGGAGTCCGGCTTCTCCTTAACGCAGCGGTCAGTGTTCAGGTCCAGCTGGGTGGCGGAGATGCCACACGCGTTACATTCCTTGCTTTTGGACTCTTGGCGTAAAAGGCGCCGGCTCCCCCTGTGGGCCGCTCGCAGGATGCGCATGAAGATCAGGTATGAGATCTCGCTAACGTTGAGGATGATGCAGAGGGCCGAGGCACCCACCATGAAGTAGGTGAAGACGTTCTTCTCGGTGGGGTGGCCGATGTAGCAGCTGACCTCGCTGAGGCAGGGCCACTGGCGGCATTTGACGACGCGCGGCAGGAAGAAGCTGTTGTAGATGATGTGTAGCAGATAGAGGAAGCAAATCTCCATGCCGGTCTTGAAGAAGAGGCTGAGCAGGTAGGTCCACCACAGGCCGCCGTGCTTCTGGCCCGGGTTGTCGTAGAGGTGGGTGCCCTCACCGTGCTTGGCGCGGTACTTGCGCTCGCGGTCTTTGCGGTACGCCACGTGCAGCACCACCAGGAAGGAGGGGCAGGTGACGAAGATGAGCTGCAGAGCCCACAGGCGGATGTGCGAGATGGGAAAGAAGTGGTCGTAGCAGGCGTTGGGGCATCCCGGCTGGCGCGTGTCGCAGTCAAAGTCCTTCTGGTCGTCGGCCCACACGCGCTCGGCCGCCACCACGAAGACCATCACCCGGAAGACAAAGACCACCGCCAGCCAGACCCGGCTAAAGCCGGTGGAGTACTTGTTCACACCGCTGAGGAAGTCCCGCAACGTCTTCCAATCCATGGTCTTTGTGGAAGGGAGGTAACCTTCCCCCGGAAATTGCCACACTCGGTCACGTTAGGAGGTCTCTTTTCAAACATGAGGAGACACAAAATAGCATAAATAGATATATCATTTGCTCTAAGTTATATGAAAAATAAATCATAAAGATTTCAAAGTTCCTGTCATAACCAAATATACAACAAAGCATTTTGTGTAAAGAGAATAGTGAGATTTTTTGTTTTATATCTAGAGTCAATATTGAAAGGAAAAAAAAAAATCACTCTTGAAACAATAGTGGGAAAAGCTGTTTTCTTGATTTTTTTTTTTGACGGCGAAACTTTCCAAAGGAAGCACAGTTTGTTCTCGCACGTGTGCTGCGCTCAGTTCCAGCGTCGGGTCTCGTCGCATCAGCAAAATTCCCAATTTGTGCTGCGAGCAGTTCTTCCCGTGGTAGTGAGCACGAGATCGGCAAGACTGCCAGGCGCGGTCATGCACATTTCTGCCAGCTGTGAGTACCTCTTACCCGAAACTAGACCCCGAAACCCCACCCCACCCTTTTTATTTTCCACTCACATATTGAGCTGATACGAATGTTTGAAAAGAAACTTTCTAGGCTGTGAAAGTGCGACTGAAACGTCCGTAAGGCCACCAGTAAGACCTGAGATGGCAGAAGCACATGCTGAAGGCATGTGGTCACTTTCCTCCTCGGCCACAGAGAGCTTCGCTGTTCGCTCTGGAGCAGGAAGCTTATCATTTTTTTCCCCTGTGAAAAGTAGCTGCATTTGCAGGCTGTACCTCCCGCCCCTTGGATTTCACCGAAAAGGACCCACAGAATGTGAATCAGAGTCAACTTTCCAATGTCCATCCTATAAATTCTTATACACAGAAAAGTGTATAAAGTCATAATGAAGATAAATCAAAGCACAGACAAGGCATTGTACTAATTTTTTTTAAAGTGTTTAAAGTTTAAACTTTTTAAAACCTGCTTGTGTGGGAATGACAATGGTATTGCATCATTTATTTTATTTTCTTTTAGCAAATATTCAGCTCCATTTATTCACAAATTTCCTTCACATCCACGCAGGATTATAAAGTAATATGACTGCATTTCCACTGAAACGATATCAGAAGCAAATTGTGAAAAATAACTGAGCCGCCAGCCCTTCACATGAATTCTCGCTCTTTGCTGTCACATCAAAACACCCAAAGGCCAAAGCGCCCTTCAAACTGACGATTCTGAAACACTTTATCACTTTCTTTTTTCGTAATGAGCGTCTCACACAGTAAAATACTTTAATAATATACTTTAATAATATACTTACAGAAAACCCCTTGGTGACTTTTTACCTAAAAGTCTCACCACTTGGCTCACCTCTGTCTTGCTTTTGATTGGATTGTTCCAAGTATTTCTAATGCATAATGGCTCAACTGCCTTCCACCACCTTCTCCACAGGTGGAGTCTGCCTGGTCTGTTGTATCTGAGAGGGATTAAATTATAACTTCCAGCTTTTCTGCCGGAGGGGGCGTGGTCAAATAATATTAGAAATTAATAGCTCTTGCTCTTGCTGGCCAAGTCGCCTCTGAAGGTGCCCCGATCGAGGAGGAAAGGGGATTTAAATCAGCTGCAAGGTTTCCGAGCTTTGCTTTTTCAGGTGACCGGGCGATCATGCGACCAGGAGAATAACCTTTCAGAAGTCTCACTGTCCCGCGCATTGATGGTGCTGAGGATGCTTCCCGTCTAAAGTTCTGGGTGTCAGGAGGGGGGGGGCTCAAACACCCATGCGATGGAGGATGGGGTGCGGCCTCTGATTGCGCAACACTGCAGCTCACGTGTCCCTATCAGACAGGAGTGTCATTAGAGATATTCTGGGGGGGTGGGGGGGGGGCGTTAACCTCAAATCCCTGTTCTTGTGATTGGAAGATCGTCAGTCCAAGCCCCGGCCCCAAGAGAACAGTTATATGTCCGTGGGCCCTTGAGCAAGGCCCTTAACCCCCAGCCCCACGGATGCTGCACCTTGGCTGACCCTGTGTTGTGATACCCCCCCCAAAGCTATGGAGAGTAAGGTGGGGCAGCCTAAGTACCTGTAGCAGTGCTTGTGCAAATGGCAGATAATGGATTTATCAAGAAAAGAATTTAGGGAGCTACGTATTTAATTCAATATAATATTGCCTAGGGTAGCAATGGTAAATGAAGTCAATCGGGAGTGGGGTGGTGGTGGGGTGGCAACAGTAAAAGTTATCAGCGGGGGTTTGGGCAGGGTTAGAACAGATCCGGCAGGATGTCGGGGATGGGTCACCGTGGGCGCCGAGGTGTGTGGTCACTCATGTTGACCAGGCAGTTTGGTCACACAGGCCAACCATCGCTAGACGTCTAGCTGCTGAAACGGTGCCTGCAGAGGCACATGGGGAGTTCTAAACCCTCCCTGAGCCCTGCCTTTATTTGGTCAGTGAAGCACAGGCTCCACGTAGCAACAAAAGGTGCTCTATCAGAGCATGAGAGGTCCAGCGGTCACTGCCTCTACGGTACACATCAGGCACCGACGCACCCTGTTCCCCGTTCTTAATCACATAGCCTATCAGCGATACCAGACAGGGCTGAGATAAGGTCTGCTTCACCAATCATTCCTTATGATGGCGTGTGTCGGCCAACCCTGTCTTTAAATGTACCTTACAAAGGCTGAGGGCAAAAAAATGTTGACTTATGTGGGGAAGCGTTTCAGGTTAGCTACCTTTGCATCACAAGATATTCATTAACATCGATCGGATGAGGGTCATCGACGTGATTAACTTTATCAAGCAATTCATAATTTAAAAGCGCATTTAAACGATTAATGATGTCTGCTACACCCATAGTTGCATATGGTTATGCAACAGGCATTGATGTATTAAGACTGTATGCTCACTCGGCACAAGAACTTTTTAAAACCTTTTATTTTGATTTCCTGTGGTTCTGTTGGCAAGAAATGCATCCATTAGACAGATTTTAGCTTTCATATTAGGTGATGTAATGAAATTTAAAAATCATGGCTCTCCAAGGGCGTAATAGAAAGACACTAATTTGTTACCGATGAAAATGCCAGATTATATTACTTTTATAAAGTTTATTTTCTAAGGACAAGTAAAAAATATTGTGCCATTCGTAGAGAATGGCATGTATTAAGTAGTTTAGTTTTAATAAACAATGACAATTGGTAACCCTCTACGTTAACTGCGCCTTCATAATGCATTCTATGAACATTCATAAGCTTACCTTAACATCCTAACACACTTTAACAGCTTTAATATAGATTAGTAACAAACAATACATGATAATAATATTTGTTATTATCATGTTTGTTACTAATGTACTAATGTATATTAAAGCTGCTGTTAGACTGTTAAGGCATACTTTCATGTGCTTATCAATGTTCTATGAATGCATTATGAAGGTGCATTGAATGTTCCACAAATGTATTATAAAGGCATTAAGAAAATTCATTTTAATTCAGTTCAATTCAGTTTATTTATATAGTGCATTTTCACAACACTGCATTGTCTCAAAGCTCTTTACATTATCCCTGCCCAAAGCCCCCAGTGAACAAATCAGAGGCGACAGTGGCAAGCAAAAACTCCTTGGGAAACCTTGGAAAAGTGCAGTGAATATAAAGCTTTATCCAACAATTATCAGACATTGTCTAGGTCTTACGAAGGAACAGAATATGACATCACAAAACAATATAAACAACAAACGTGCAACAACAGTAACAAGAACAGCTGGTGGTGGTGAATTCTGGTGCGGTCCTGCAGGATGACATTTAAAGGCTGCACAAAGGAGATGTTCTGGTGCTGAAATATGCATAACTGCAAATTTTATTGTATATTTGATCTGTTACAAACATTCAGGAGAATCACTCCAAATTATATTATATTACGAAATGAAAATTAAATTAAAACAAATAATCAAATGTGGACACCGGTCATTTACTGTTCTGCTTATCCAAGTGAGGGTGACAGTGATAATAAATAGCCTACAAATAGCCTAAGTATCCTATGTAGCTTCTGAAGAAAAGCTTGTTAGGTATAAAAAAATCTACATACAAATTCTATACGAAGCCACAAATCAATGATCAGTCATCTTATCCTCATGCACCACCAGTGTTTTAACTCAAGTTATTCTGAGCACCTGACTTAATATTCACAACAAAACAATCCAACAAGAACTCTCTGGTGAATCTCCTCCCTTGAAGTTTGCGGACAGAGATCTTGAGCCGGGTTAGAATTATTACGAATGTCACTGGCTAAAATTTGGTGATGGCCGTGCCACACACAGGAGCCGAGGGGTCCACGTTGCTGTGGTTGGCGACCTTGAGCTGCAGGGACTCGTCGAAGGGTTTGCGCTCCTTGCTGGCTGGGAAGGTGGGCATGATGAAGGGGTGCCTGTGTCGATTCTTCGAGAAGCACTCGAAGCAGCGTTTGCCCACCAGGTAGACGATCTCCAAGAGGGTTAGCAGGATGCAAACGAAGCTGGTGACCACCATGAAGATGGTGAAGATGCGTTTCTCGGTGGGTCTGGAGATGTAGCAGTGCACGTTGGTCGGGCAGGGACTCTCGCTGCACTCGACCAGCAGGGGGAAGAACTTGACCTTGTAGATGTACCAGACCAGGAAAATGAAGACGGCATCCACCGTCACCTTAAAGACGAGGCTCAGCAGGTAGGTCCACCACAGGCCGCCACGCTTCTTGCCAGCATCGGTGTAGAGGTGGGTGCAGCCCTCGCCGTACTTGAGCGTGTGCTTGTACTCGCGGTCCATGCGGTACGCTACGTGCAGCACCACCAGCAGCGAGGGACAGGTGACGAAGATGAGCTGCAGAGCCCACAGGCGAGTGTGCAGGACCGGGAAGAACTCGTCGTAGCAGACGTTCAGGCAGCCGGGCTGCAGCGTGTTGCACTTGAAGTTGCTCTGCTCGTCGCTCCACACCTTCTCGGCCGCCACCACGAACACCAGCACCCGGAAGACGAAGACCACCGAGAGCCAGACGCGGCCGAATGCTGTGGAGTACTTGTTGACCCCGCTGAGGAGGCCCTGGAGGAACGCCCAGTTCATTGTGCCCCGATGCGACGGTCTAAACGCTGAATGGACTCAGGGATGCCCTAAACCCATGCCAGTAAGCTTCGCGTTGGAGAGAGGGCTCAGTACACCTTTTCAGTAGTGAAGGGGAAGGTGGAGAGGTGCACCCTGTCAGTTCATAGGTGAACGTCAGCGTGTGACACCCTCCACGGCCAACAGTGACACGGCTGGGCGCGCCCGTTTGCTCAAAACCGCGATAGCGGGTCCCCGTCAGGAATGGGCGCCTACAATCACACATCCATGCAAAATCAAATACCCACAAGAAGAAAATGTATACGAGACAGGAGTCTGTCGATAAGGTCATGAAACAAAACGTGTTAAATATGAAATTTTACTAATTTTAGAATAAATACAAATACCTTTTTGGGTTTTTATCACATTACACGATGAATACCCGTATGCACTATGTACAGAAAAAGTATTGTATAATATCAGTAAACTCCTTAATGTTAAGGGGCAAATTAAAACAGAAGTAATTGACAAAATATTGATCTGAGCAGCTGATCAGCGTAGAAAAATGTGCCTATGCTAAAAAAAAAATCAAATCAGTGCTATTGAGTGAGACAATAAGGTATTTTATTGAGCTTTCGGGTTTGAGTTTCCCTCCCCAGAACACAGAGTAGTACTTCCTGCTGCAGACCGGGACGGGACGGGGTGAGGGGTCAGGCAGATGCGGCGCTTCCCGGAGCCTCCGGCTGTCGCATCCCGGGACAATGTGACCCCGGCAGCTGGCAGGACCGCTGGCAGCCAGTGCGGGCAGCGGGGCGCACGGAGCGGCTGAGACTGCGCGCCGCTGCGGCTGTGACTCTGCACCGGCTCCCGCTCGCTGCGTCTCCCCGGCTGGAAGTGAGGGGAGCCCGGCGCCGGGCTGCTCACCGCACCGCAGCCCCCCGGACCGGGATTCGCGGGGTGTTACGGAGAAAGCGGCGAGCACTTCGCACTCATTGACGCTGGCAGTCTCGGTGATGTCTTAATTTATTTATTCCCCCCCCCCCCCTATGCATTTACCTAGTATGCATTTACCAGATGCCCGTGTGGTTGATTTCATATGCCGGGTAGTAGATCCGATTGACCGCATGTAAATGAAATAAACGCGCAGCCAGTTGTCAGGATCAGCCAAATGCGGTATTAGCGACGCAGGAAGGCTGGCAACGCGCAGCTGTCGCTTACGCCTAACCCACGGCACGCTGGTCAGATTAATAGTAACCAGTAACTAATTAATGTCTGTCACTGGGAAATATTCAACTGTGGTTGAGTGTTTATTTTTGCCGGTGGCCGCGTCGGTAAATATGATGTGGCTCTTTCAGCTGGCCGGCGGCCAGTAAGTCTCCGGTTTCCGTGAGCCATGCGGCAGTGGTGCCTTCCGGCCGTGGCCCCCGGCGCAGAGCCGCTCCTGACGGGCCGCCTGTCTCCACAGCCTGCAGGTGAGCTGCACTGCTGTGACTTAAAGCTCAGGTATCCGTCCCAACTTGACCCAGTAAGTCCAAACAGAAGTCCAACCTGAGAGTCCGAATCCGGATTACTATGTTCCTATAACATCTAAGACTGTTCCGGTATCTACTGTCCGGGCTCTGCTGTCTGAATAATAGGTTTTCGTGGTAAGAAATCCCAATGAAGCTAGCAGCACTGTAGGTGACATTTGGTCTGCCCCTCGCACTTCAGATGAGAGGATGGAGGACGGTGAGATGGAGCCACGCTACACCATAGAGCAGATAGACCTTCTCCAGCGCCTACGCCTATCCGGGATGTCCAAGCCCCAGATCGTCCAGGCCTTGGAATCCTTGGAGAGATTAGATTCAGAGCATCACCGGCAGCCTTGCTATGATTCCAGCACCACTCCTAACGCGGCCCCGGCCGCAGCCGCCCCCTCATCTTCCTCCTCGTCCTCCTCATCGCTCACCTCCGCCACCACGCAAACGCCCAACCTGGACGCGTCTCTGTCGCCTAGCAACAGCTGCGAGGCCTCCCCACCCCCCCTCTACCCCACCACTGGGGCGCAGAGATCATTCAGTTATGACCTGACTGAGGAGGACTGGGACTTGGAGCAGAAAGTGGAGGAATACATGAGGTAACAGCACAATCTGAATATCTGACCTGCCATTTATAAAAATGCCAGCAGGTGGCATAATGGTTAAGGGAGTTAATTAGCACAGGCTAGCAGGTTGAGGTCACAAGGAGCGCTTTTCTGTCACAGCCTTTGGCAAGGTCTTTTGTGATTATTTATGAAGTGGATGCAAGCAGTTACACATATGTAAAAAAATCCATGAAACTTTTTTTTTTTTTTTTGGATCAATCTGCTAAGCAACTTTGTGAAGAGACCATGTGCTGCACGCCTGCAAAAATCCGTGTTTTGCAAGTTTTCTTACAGTTTTAATGTTTTTGTAGAGGTCATACCCAGCCTTAAAAATAAAATCTCCAGGGATGTGAATGATATATTTTCGCCCACCCCATTAAACTGTTAAATTAGTTTGTAGGTTTTAGATTTCTAAACATAGATCTGACAGCCTCTGGGAGCAGCGGGGCCATGGGAGTTTCCTGCAATGAGCCTCCTACCTCTCCTTGTTATAGTAGTAGCGATGTCATTTAAGAATTCCACACAGGATGTATATGCTGGTCTGTGGCTGTGGCTTGATGGGCCAGGGGTTATCCTTTTTGCCTCATGCCCCCAGGGTTGTGGGTTTGAATCCGGCTTCTATATCTGAATGTGTGATCCATGGTGCTTATGATTGGCATCCATGGTGTGTGACTGCCATGCCATGGACTGGTGTCCTATTCAGAATGTACCCTTCTTGGTACCCTACATTTCTCTAGTTGGGGTCCACATCGCTGTGTTCCTTGTAGGATAAACTGTTAATAAACCCATCCATTTAATTTTATCTCCTAGAGCTTCAGAACATTATGTGCCCGTTTTGTGATCACTGGATCCCTTTTAAAGTACAGTTTCCACCAGTACGGAGCGTTTTGTAAGCTGCTGAAGCACAGTTTCTATTGATAGAGCCTTTTGTGAGCTTTTGGGAGTAACGATTTAAACATGGAATGTCGATGGAGACATCTTCCAAAGTGTGGTAAGGATATGAGGTTAATATAACACTACACTGGAACATTTAATATCCCATGTGGAGGTTTATAGTTACTGTTAAGAGAGGTAAGATGTGCTGGGGGGTCACATTACAGTAAAAGTCCAAGAATCATTGGCTGTCTGACCCATGATTTGCTGGCCAGTCACTAATGCAGTGGTCTGTATGTGTCTTTGTGTCGGGGATCATTCTGTAACCTCTTTATATATCCTGATTTCAGAAAAGACAGCAATTTGGTGAAGGAAGAGATCAAGTCATTCCTCAACAGCAGGAGGATCTCACAGGCCATCGTGGGACAGGTGACAGGTGCAGTGACCAGTCAGGAGGCTGCTTTCCAGTGGCAGACTTTCCTAAATCACATCTTGCCACTACTAAGGAATGTTTTGTGTTTTTGTTTTAGTCCTTCTCGCCCAGCCCAGCCTTTCACAGTTCAATAGGCCTGGGGACTCTGTCCCCCATGGGATTCTGGGAGATGGTGCTTGTTTTCTCAGTTGTCCCCTTCTCCCACCCCACCTTTGCCCGCAAGCTATCTCAGGGGAAACCATACATCATAAAAAACAAGCACAGAGGGGCCCTAAGACTTTAGCCGCTCCGCGTAAACCGTGCAGCGGTTCCCTTCTGATCCGGTGTCGTGAGAACGCTCAGCGGCCATGGCGGGACTTACTCTCCATTCTGGCTCCCCAGGGATCAGCCAGAGCTACATTTCCCAGTGGCTGCTTCAGCAGGGCCTGGAGATGAGCGACTCCAAGCGAAGGGCCTTCTACCGCTGGTACCTGCTGGAGCGCAACACCCCAGGTACAAGGTTTGAGTTCCCGCAGGAGGGCGGAGCTAAACCTGGATGGCTCTGGCCTATTAATGTTGACAGATCTCTCTTATCTAGGGCTGGTTAACTAAAGTATTTCAAGGGGACTTCATAAGCTGCCTAATTTGACTCCATCATGTGCATAGCACTGCCCCAATCCCCATGTACTTAATTCCATGGTTTTGTCTCCACCTCACCTGGGTAAGTGCTTTGAAAGAGATTTGGGAAACTTTGAATTAAGGCTCCTCAGGTTGTTCTTAATACTTGTATATAATTATACCATGGAAAGTTCTGGTTCAGAAAGTGCAAATCCAGACTAAGATTTAGTTTTAACCACTCATGTAAATACCCTGTGACTCTTTATACTGAACTGGTTGGTTGAAACAAAATCATGGTCCGGATTTGCACTTTCTGAACCTGAACTTTCCAGAACATGCTTCGGTTTTCATTCATTTTGCCTTTCGTCATTGTAAGCTAACGTCTAAGCACTGTCCAATGCTTTCTTTCTCAGGTTCTATTTCATGTCAGAGGAATGTTAAGTTCTTTTCACCTTAATTTACACGTGAATCTGCTGCATCATGGAGCACTGCCTCTTTGCATTTGTTGGGTTTGGTCTTGCATAACCCGAAAAGTATTACATTTTTTTTTTAAACATCATCCTTTGTCCTTCTGTAGCTGTAAACAGGGCCGCTGCTAGAGAGTTTAGACACCAAGAAAGCATATCATAATGGGGCACAAACCCAGACCAGTCAAATTAAGTTCCAGATTTTTTTAGGGCCCCTGTCCCTCGGGGCCCTCGGCGTCATCCTAACTCTGCCGCCCGTTACAGCACTCCAGGCACTGAGGGGATTCTGCCGCTGGAAGCTATAGGTCACGACCCCATCCTTGGCCTAACAGCTCCTGCTGTCATTTGTTAACATTAAATTTTTTTTCTTGGTTAGGATGCAGGTGGAACGAAAGCCAGCACGCGCAGGTGCCCCGGCCCAGGACTGAGCACCCCTGGTGCCGGCAGAGGGAGCTGCTGACGCACCTGCTCCCATGGTACTGTGCACATCCTCCGCAGCCAGGTAACACCACGCCGCTCAGCTGTTGGCTCGCTAGCCTTCGTATTGCCTCTCACTGGTGTTACCAGTACAGAATCCAAGACTATAGAGCTGACAAGACCCCTGATTTAAAGTGAAGCAGCTACATGTCGGTGTGACTTGAGCCCTCAATGTTTGTCCCCC
>JAODKL010000047.1:12713631-12723871 GCA_026780765.1 Petrocephalus schoutedeni
CTGAGGAATGTTTCCAGTACCTTGTTGAATCTATGCCACGAAGGATTAAGGCAGTTCTGAAGGCAAAAGGGGGTCCAGCCCGGTACTAGCAAGGTTTACCTAATAAAGTGGCCGGTGAGTGTATATTGGTAGGGTCAGCGTCAGGTACACTTAAGTATGCATTTCTGATGTAGCTGGCACCTATGTAAATTGGGCAGATCAAATACTCTTCCTATAAATCCAAAATGGAAACATCAAGTGAGTGTAAAAAAAATTTATTCACTAAATATTTACATCGCTTTCATAACCCACAGGCAGGGGGAACACTCCTCCACGCACTCATCACAAGTCCAGGACTAGAGCAGTAGGTCCAATGTCCAAAGAACCATCCACTGTACCATGTGACCTAGCTGTCGGGACATCGCTCCGCCCCTGGGTGGCCTGTCACACATATTCGCCACAGTCAGAAATGATCACCTTCTGCTTAGTCTTTCCATCTTTGGTGCCTTGCGCCTGAAAAAAAATACACATTGTACATATCTGTATCTATACACACACACAGACTCACGTACCTATCTAAATGAGGACCTTCCATTCATTTCTATGGGAAAAACCCCAATCCCAATCACAACACCCTTAACCCCAACCCAACCCTAACCTTAACCATAAGTAACCAACCCAAATACAACACTTTTGGCATTTTTACTTTTTTGATTGTATTCACAGATTTTTATAAAATTGAGGTGATCCAAATGGGGACCTGAAAAGATGTCCACAAAAGTAGGTAAATTTCAGGTTTATCACACTTTCTCAATCCAATCATCATGGACACCCAGACAGTCCACATTTTTGCTCACTCCAAGCAAACCATAACCAAGAGGGAGAAAAAATGTAGACTGTCTGGGGGTCCCTGAAGAGGATGGGGTTGAGAAGCACTGGGCTAGTGAGATGTTGTCTCAGTTACTTGGACTAAGGTGCCAGATGGTGCCTTGTCAGCAGCTATAGCACCTGCAATTCAGATGAGGTTCTCCATATGAAGCTAAGCAGGGTTGGGCCTTAGATGGGAGACCAACTAGGAAAGCTGGGTTGCTGCTAGAAGAGGTGTTGGAGAGGCTAACAGGTTAGCCCGTCCTGTGGTCTGTTTGGATCCGGTGCCCCAGTTACAGAGACGCCGTGCTGTAAAAATGGTGCTGTCCTTTGGATGAGACGTAAAACCGAGGTCCTGACTCTCTGAGGTCATAAAAGATCCCTGAGCATCTTTCGACACTATCAAATCTGGCCTTCTAATCATCCCCTATATCTAACTGGTGAATTATCTCCTGCCCCTTCACCACCTTAGCTACTGTGTAGGTAGCGTACTGGTGCAGAATGGCTGCTGTCACATCATCCAGGAGGGGGCCACACAGTGGTGGTGTTTGAATTGGCTCCCCATTGGTTCTGTAAAGTGCTTTGGGTGTCTTGAAAAGTGCTATATAAATGTAACATTCATTGATCTTGTGGGTACATATTGCCATGCCTGCTCACCTCCCTGGCCCTCGATCAGCTCCCTAAACACCACATGCTTGCCATGCCTGCTCACCTCCATGGCGCGCAGCACCTCCTGGCCCTCCATCAGCTCTCCAAACACCACATGCTTGCCGTCCAGCCAGTCCGTCTTGTCGCAGGTGAGGAAGAACTGCGAGCCGTTGGTGTTGGGGCCGGAGTTGGCCATGGAAAGTTGGCCTGCGAGGACACGGTGGGTTAAGCAGGCACTCTGTGGTACCATCCCATCTCACGTTTATAGACAACAATATTTTAAATTGCACAATCTAACATGCGCACCGGCGATTTGAATAGTTCTTCACAGGATGGGGTCTTCCTACCTGGGCCAGTATGTTTGAGAACGAAGTTCTCATCATCAAACTTGCGGCCGTAGATGGACTTGCCCCCCGTGCCATTGTGATTGGTGAAGTCTCCGCCCTGGCACATGAACTGCGGGATGACGCGGTGGAAGCTGCTGCCCTTGTAGCCGAAACCTTTCTCATGGGTGCACAGGCAGCGGAAGTTCTCTGGGGGTGGTGGGGGCGGGGGTCGGTGCAGAGAGGCATTATGGGTAAGATAAGCCATGCGGAACAAGAATTTCCCCATTCATTTGTAGGCCTCCTTCCTGTCAGCACAACTTAATGTACTTAATGTACTGAATCTTGAAGTTCAAATTCAGGGTGGGGAACCCATGTTTTCAAAAATGAACTGCTGATTTAAAATCCCCCCCAATCCTAATAATAATAATAATAATAATAATAATAATAATAATAATAATAATAAAACAGATACCCAATAACAAAATAAATGGTTCATTCAAAAAAACCCAAAGGACCCATCACTGGTTTAGAGGAGACAAACACTCTTAGGCCATAGTTTGTAATTTGATATAAAGTTTTATTATACGTAAACCTTAATTTTGTGGTTGTAGATGGAATGAACAAGATGACATTTTCCAGGTGGAATTAGACCGACCAGCTTTTACTGCAACCAAGTCATGAAATTGCGTCAGAATTGGCCCAACTGTCATCCAGTTAATGTGAGCTGCCCTACCAGCAGTCATGGGAACAATGTCAGCCCGGAGGAGGAATCGCAGACGGCCTGCTGGTTTGTTGCCAATTTTGATGTCCATGTAGACTTGGGGGTTGGTCCTGCCCTTCTTAGCAGGGGGCTCTCCCTGCACACAGTGACATCAAGGAGGTGGGTATTCACATGTCAGCCACATGCATTCACAGACATACACAAACAGGTGACTATCAGCTCCGCACCTCCTGTGTCTCCTTGCTGACATCTTCCCCAGCTGGCTCCGCCCCCTCTGATTCATCTGCAGTCTTCCCAGAGAACTTCTTCAGCCAATCATCATCTGACCATACTGTTAAGAAGAAGGGAAGGCCAGGCATTACTGAAGAGCCCTAAGTACATCACAGAAGTCGGCAGTGAAGCACATGCAGGCAGTCACCTGGCCGAGAAGAACCTTCTTTTATCCTCATGGGCTTAGCGATGTTGACTCTGATTGTCCTGCCAAAGAGTTCTGACTCGTTCTGTGAAGGAAGAGAGTGTTCCTTTGTTTAGTGGAGCTTAACAAGCAATTTTTTTCAGGAATGAACACAGTGCCAGTGGTAGCCTTGTGCACATGCACAGATAATCCAGAACGCATGCAATGCACACATTGCCGTTTTCCACCTTTACCCCAAATAGGATGTGAAGAGTCACTTACCATGTTATCGATGGCTGCAGCAGCATCCTGCAACACAATTTAAAAATTGACAACAAAAGGTTAAAAATCAAGTACTAAACCAGAGGAAGATCTACCACAGAAATAGTAAGGCACCGGATTACACACATTTTAAAAACAATACCTACGACTTAAAGTGCACTTAAGTAGATTTGGCCGGTACAGAAAAATGAGTTATGTAATAAAGACGCACCTCTGCCGATTCAAACTCGATGAATGCAAACCCTCTGTGCTTTTCTGGAATCCAGAATAAACAGTAGTTACACAGAGAGAGCAACATACAGTATAGATGTCACAAAGTGAGCCTGGTAGAATTAGGCTAAGACTAGCAGATGTGAAGTTAATTAGACTTTCCTACCGGTCTCATAATCCAGGGGTATCTGGATGTCGGTAATATCTCCGAAGGGGATAAACGCCGCGTGCAGGACCTTCTCGTCCACTTCCTCCGCGAGCCCGCCTATGGGGCACAGCAACACTAATGTATGTATGTATGTATCCATCCATCATAAATCAACGGTAGTAATCTGGATGAAAATGTACTCGGCTATCCTTAGCGCTTTGATAAAATATTGTTAGTGATACGCATTTAAATTACACTGTATGACTCTACGTCCGTATATTACAAGGTGTCGCCTTGGATAAACTGAAACAAGCAGACCGAATTTCAGAGTTAGAGCAAGTTCTCAACTTACCGACATACAGAACACGCTTAGTCGCCGCCATTCTGGCCGGAAGCAGCCCTGTGAACCGGAAGTAAAATGAAGCGGAAACAGCGCCGCTGCTTCTGACCCGCCGGTAAACGGAAGCGAAAGCAGCGCTGAAGAGGAGAGAAGCTGCCACTCTCCTTCCAGCATTAGAAAAAAAGAGAAAGTGACTGAATTACCATTGCTGACACACATTACACAACAGCGAAATGGGTCCTCTGCATTTAACCCGTATGTGGCAGTGGGCAGCTAATGCAGTGCTCGAAGCAGCAATCTTTTCATCACAAGCGCACCTCCCTAACTATTAAGCCACCACAGTTGAGCTTTCATAATGTTTACCCAAGTACACCCATAGTAAACTCAGAATTATAGTAACACGTAATCATATAAGACTGTATCCTATGGAGAAAAATTGCAACTCACAAAACAATACCACCACTATGTAAACAGAACTGCAACTCACATGTAAGTCTAATTTTACATTTTTCTTAGTTAATTTTCTAAAACTATTGGTATATAAAAGTCATTATACTGTTTTAGTATTATCTCAGATAAATTCTGATTTTACCTACCTGGACAGTCTGAAGCAATGGTGTCAGGCCAACTGCCTCTCTCTCATCCCCTGTAAGACTAAGGAGATGGTGCTGGACTTTAGGCATAAGCAGTCTGGTGCATACAAAGCTCTCAATGTCTAAAGGGTCCCAGTTCAGAGTGTGTTCCCCTTTAGTTATCTCAGAGTCATATCTAAAGCCAGGCATCCACTGTACCATCTTAGACAGCAGAGAAGGTTAAAGGTCTCACCAGCTATTCACAGAGGCATCTGCTCTGAAGTGATTGAGGGCATCCTCACCATGGGAATAAAACGTGGTTTGGTAACTGCTCTGCTCTGGACCTCAGCACTCTGCTGAGGGTGATATGTTAGTTGATCTCCGCCCCCTGCAGGACATTTATCTCAGACAACTCAGGAGCTGAGTTGCCAAAATCAGCAGGCACACAACCCATCCGACTAACTACCTCTTTATCAGGCTGAGATCTTGAAACGAGAACTGAGAGGTCAGAAGGAGCTTCTGCCTGCAAGCCATCAGGCTGCTTAATCCCTGACAGTTCTAATCTCATATCCTCCCCTAATTTATGCACCTCACACTTTATTTGATTTGTGTTGCACATCCCTAGTCTTTAATGTTTTACAGTATACATTTTCTTATTCTTATTGCATGTACTATTTCATTATGGCAGAGTTGACCACCTTGCATTTGACTGTAGGTTATAGTCTGACTGTACAGCTTGCATGTGACAAATAAAACTCTTGAATCCTTTAATGTTAGTTACAGAAATGTTTCTTTTTTTCATAGTGTTTCTTCCTTCTCCTTTACAGACCAAAATAAAGATGCATCCTCAACAGTCTGTAGTCTTTCAACTTCAAGTTCTTCACCTTCTCCATTAAGCAACAGTCACATGGTTACTCTAGACTGGGCAGACTTGAGATTCTTGGTAATAGGTTTCTGAAGAACTTATTCGGTGTTTATATAGAAAGAAAAGGCAGAGTGTGCTGTACAATGGGAAATGGTCAGAATCGTTTTTTGATAAATGATTGAGGAATGTGAAGATGGAGGCCAAATATCCATTTTTGCAAGATGTCATTGAAGGAGATGTCGATGGATCATGATATTATTCACCGGTAAAACGGCTTCAGAATTGTACTGATAATGTCAGAAGACCTGACCTGACAAAAAAAAAACTGACTGACAATGAGGAGGTCCTGGCTGAACAAACAGTAATAGTTCAAAACATGAATAGCTGTATCAACTGGGAATTAAAATTTATGCCACTGTCTGAGCCTACATAAAGTCAGATAAAAAGGAAGATGGCTTCTGAAGTTTCTAAGAATCACTGCTGCAGAAGGGAAGATGCCAGTAATGCAGGCTGCTGCTGAACTATTGGTAGTTTCAAGTTATCAGAGGTTAACTGGAGGGTGGCTCTGAAGATTTAAAAGACATGGAGATTCTTCTTCTTGCCTACTTTGATGAAAAGGAAGAGGTGATGTTTCATCATGTGGAAGAAGCCTACCTTGCTGAAGACATTGAGATGTTAAGTTACCAGTCACCCCCTCCATCTTTGTCTGTGGTAAGTACAAATGACTAAACACCATATTTTAACAGATCTAGGAGCAGAACTATCAGTTTATAAGTACAGGAGGAGTGTACAAACAGTACTGCTATCAAAGCTTGTTGAAGGGTAACGTTATTTTGTATGTATTACGTTTATCTGTAGGCCCTTCCTGATATTTTTTCTGCTACAAAAACATTAATGCTGAGCATCAACCAAATGATCACACTCCAGCCATCAACTCAGCACTGAGCATGACGCATGGACCCATGGGATCCACTCTTGGGTTCTTTCTTTCTTTCTTTCTTTATTTCTTTCTTTTCTTTCTTACACTATTGATAATTCACATTATTTTGAAGCATGTATTAATGAATAGTTTTGTG
The DNA here is from genome assembly GCA_026780765.1 of Petrocephalus schoutedeni. Lineage (NCBI taxonomy): Eukaryota > Metazoa > Chordata > Actinopteri > Osteoglossiformes > Mormyridae > Petrocephalus > Petrocephalus schoutedeni. The sequence goes on from JAODKL010000047.1 coordinate 12,720,060, forward strand.
GGCAGTGAGTAACAGCAGGGATATTTGTATGTTAAGGTGCTTTTTCAACAGGAACCCACCCAGAGAAGGGTATCAAATGCAAGAAGCTGCCCTGTTAACCCCTGCATGCCTACTCTGATAGCAGACCTTGCTGACCCCAGCTGGAGTGTAAATCCTTAGAAGTACTGTACTGCTCCGTCTGTGAACTTGACTGAATCCTCATTGCTAGTCTTAGAGGCTTATTGATTGGTTCCTCCTCGTCTTGGTTCAAATGGTTTAACCATCAGTATGTGTGTGAGTGTATACGATAACATTACTTTTAACATTATTACAGTATCGAGTTGTTTTGTTTACTTTGCAATGGAATTTCGTGCTGCTCTGTCGGTTGAATCCTCGATTGATTGAATCCACCTTGCTCCTTGCTCTGTGTTAATGATTGATTAATAGCTTCCCCCTCATTTTGACTCATATGGTTTCACCTTCAGTATTTATTTTTTTGTTTGTTGAGAGATATGGACCAAAGGGAGGCAGGATTATATTTTGGGAATTAACACATAATGCTGGCAATAGATTATCATAGTTGTGTGTGTGTGTGTGTGTAATAACATCCAGTTATTTTGTTTATTTTGCAATAAAACTCTGTATTAAAATTTGTGTTTGCAAAGTTGTGACGAGTGATACAAACATTTTGGTTGTGATAAACCTTCCGGGCATATTGCCAAGCACTTCTGTAGCTATATTATGTGAACTGAACTGGTTTGAGTGAAAGAAGCCATACTGACCTCAGACAGCATTACTAGTCACATGCACTGACACTTTGGGTTTGCCCCTAATTTTGCACTACAGTTCTAAAGTGGAGTAGCCATCTAATGTACCAGTAGGATACTATGTAGTTTATGGACACTTAAAACACTGAATATCGCATCTCACAAACCCCCACTAACCCATGCTGAAAACTCATTTTGTTGGTTTGTAAATTGATTGAAATTGTGTGTGCGCACACACACACATAAACCGAAAATAAAATATGTATAAATGTTTTTTTTTTTTAATGAAGACTTTAATGAAGACTATATTTATAATCAGCATGTTTCTTTTTTTTTTTTACGGAGGACTGTAAAACAAAATACATCCTTTCCACATATTCCACAAATTTCTGACAATCACAGCTGCCAGTTTTCCTAACAGTATGGCTGTGTAACAGTAACCTTATTGGCTGCAACAAAGAGCATTGCACTTTACTCCAACTTTGTTTACTCTAATGACAGCTAAAGGCCTCAGTATTTATTGTTCCTCCAGTTGCTCACATCAAGCGACAAGTAGATTCAGCTCAAGAATGAATCAGTGCCTGTTCTTCCTGTGCCTGGCTGGTCTCTGGGGAGGAGCTCAAACTAGTGGTTAGTTCTCGCTATTGTATTCCCCGGTTTTTGGGGAATGCAGGTGGTTTTAGTACTGCTCCGCCGTTCTCGCCGTCTCCACCACCACCGCTTGATGGATCTTTTTCAACCTTTGCACGGGCATCGTATGGGTGAGGAACTAAAACTGATTGCATTTTGAGACAGATCACCCCAGAATTGAAGCTGCACCACATAGTGATAATAACAAACCCGATGATGGTAAGACAAAAACTCACACTTGAATGATAGATTGCACTACGATTTGAATGAGGCTGCTAAGTGGGAACAAAGAGAAGGGTGAAAACAGATGATACTTGACCTTGTGAAGTGATAAGTCAACAAGTATTTGATGGATATTATTACTGCTCTGTAAAAAACATGGTTGATTAACTGGTTTCATTTTCAGCCAAATTGGCCAAACAATTAAGCAGCAGTGCTGTGTGGCAGCAAAGGAGGAAAAACTGCAGCTGTAGAAGACACTTGGTCTTGTGAACACAGTAACTCAAAAAGTGTTTTACGGATCTATTTCATACTTTGCAGACACATTATGAGGATGACAAAGCAGAAGTGATGGAAATTTGAGACAAATTGCTGCGAAGCTGAAGTGTGTGTGTGTGGGGGGGGGGGGGTCATGTATGTATTACATTATGTGGACCAAATGTCCTCCCAGTCTTGTAAAAACCTGTTATTTTGACCTTCTAATGACATTTTTCCAGGTAAGCTCAATTGTATAAAAAATCTGTGAATGCAGTCAAAACACTAAAAATTGCTGAAGCCTGGTACTTTGTTTGGTTACTCATGTTAAGGTTAGGGCTGAGTAGGTCACGTTGTCATATTGCGGTTATGGTGATTTCTCACACAATTGTGAGCTCAGTTGAATATTACTATATGTGTTGCTAACCCCAGGAGAGTCTGTTGCCTCATTTTGTTGTGCATGTGCACAATGACAAAAAAGTTGACTTTGGCTTTAAGAAATATTGAAATATCATTATATGAGGAAAATATTCTCCCTAATCTGTATTACGCATCTTTTTCCTGGGCTTAGAAAGACTTGGGATTTCAGAAAGACATATTTTTAAAAATGCATGACCAAGGGCTGGAGAAATCTTTACACTTTTCCAGAGTGTGTCCAGGAGCTCAGAGAAGACGTGGACTTCCCTGGGAATGACATCCTACAGATCTTGTCTCCAGACGCGCATCACTGCCAGCTGGCCTGCACCCAGCACCATGCATGTTTGTTCTTTACCTTCATTCGACCAGATTGGAGCAGAGATAATCGGTATCTGTCTATATCAATCTATATCCATATTTATCTGAATCGATCTATATATCTTATTGTCCAGGTGAAGCCTTTATATGCTCCAAAACAGTAAAAATTAGCAAGCGATATTTTTTTTAATCTAAAACAATGATAAGGTAGTATATATAAGGGATAGCACTTTTCATCTGTTACTTTTTTATTGAAAATGTCAAGACTTTCAACCAGACTAGTGATCGACGTGTCCTTTATGAATTTTAACTTCCTGTAACCTGTAACTTCCTGTAACTTCCAACATTAATGAAAAAATTGGATTTGTTTAATATTAGCACTGCTGGACTGTGCACGAAATCTCTTAACTTATTCCTGTCAGACAGTTTTACTGCTACCTGAAGCACATGGATTCTGGAGTGTCACCGAAAGGCAACAGTTTGAAGGGTGTCACCTCGGGCTTCTCACTCAGACACTGCTCTGATAAATATGGAGAAGGTGAGCAATCAGGAGCAAAGGCCATGATCTAATAAATTAATGTTAAGATATTCATGGGCAACGGAACCTGAGGGGAGGGATCCGGTAACTAGTCAACTTTGGAGTATCATTAAGAATGCAGTGTGTTATGGCGGGACATGGCGCAGGTGGGAATAAGGTGACGATCCTCAGTGCAGCTTTATTAGGGTTTATTAATAACACAGAGCACATCATGGAAAAGGACAAAATAACAGGACCACAAGGGGTCAGAGACAAACAGGACAAATTAAAGAATCCACAAAGTGCACAGAATTATGGAACAGAGCAAACCAGCCAGCCTCAAAGTTATGACCTCAGGGGTTCAGCCTCTGAGCCACGCGCTCAACCCATGGAGCTATGTGGCAGTCTAGGGATTTGGGAAACACACCAGGAACTTAGGACAATGACAGAGGAAGGAACAGGATGGCCAGTGCCACCTGGTGGCCAAATGGGGACAAAGCACTTGGGATAGGCCCAGATGGGCATCAACCCTGACACAGGGATGGCCAATCATGAAAAAATTACCGACAAATCATTGTACTGGAAATCGCTAAAACTCTAATAATATAAATCGGAATTATATTGGTGTTTAGGTCAAAAGGTTATACCTGACAAATAAGTTGACATAATTTAATGGCCCCCTCCTTAATGCCCCACCCTTATCACCCTTA